>CM054808.1:34522710-34571546 GCA_028984105.1 Lavandula angustifolia
TGATTTCCTGGCAGTTCGTCGTTTGGCATTGCTTTCGACATTGACGGCGTGCTTCTCTGCGGCGAGACTGCCGTCGGCGGCTCGCCGCAGGCTTTGAAAAGATTATACGACGAGTCCGGTAATATGATTTGGCTATTTATTAAGGTTTTTTCTCGTTAGCTATCAATCAACTTTTTGTTAGGGATCCTAAAAAGGATAGGATGACTCAATCTTTTTTGTTATTGCAGGTGCCTTGAAAACACCTTATGTTTTCTTAACCAACGGTGAGTGGTGGAAAAAACCTCTCGAGCATTACAAAACTAGACAGATTTTTTTGTAGGCTTTCTACTAGGGCTGCAGAAGAGTTATTTAAGAACCAATTCCTTATTCTTTATGTTTACCAGTTTTTTTCTGTGATTTATTAGACCATGTAATTCATCTTTTCAAGAGCAATGCAGTTGCTTAAATAATGATACAGAGGAAATTATATTCATAATTCATTCACTTATCTGATGATTTATGATTTATTCACCAAAATTGAACGAGTCAAGTATTCATGATCTTTGTTTACTAGCTTATGAGCTGCACAGACTTATCTTTTAGTGTGTTCGTAGGAGGTGGCATTCCTGAATCTAAAAGAGCAAGGGAATTGAGCAAACTACTGGGCCTTGGTTTCCCTATTTTGCCGTCCCAGGTCAGTGCAAGTTAATTATACTCTTAATAGTTTTGATTTTCCTGAATGTGAAAGACCAACTTTTGGCCAACTCCTATGCAGGTTATACAGGGGCATTCACCATTCAAGCAGCTTGCGAAGAGGTAGTGTATTTAGTTTTTCTCGGCAAGCCCCATGTGGATGGCATGTTGTTCTAAATCAGTTTAGACAAATTTAACTCCGCCTAACTTGGTATAATTCGTTTGAACTAATGGGCTTGTTATCACGTCTAACATATGCATCTAACAAAAGTACTGTTTTTTTATGAATGTCAGTAAAATAATCCTTGGAAGATAAAATATTATGGTAACGAGATTGAGGATGAAAGGAAAATATTCATAATTAAACAAATATAGGTCTTGCTTATCATGTCTTTTTTGCAGATTTGAAAATGATCTTATAGTTGCAGTAGGAAAAGGAGAACCTGTTGGTGTGATGTCTGAATATGGTTTTAAGTGAGCTCTCCTTTTAACTTTTGTTTTCTACTCTTGTATACTTTATCAATATTGTTCAATCTTCTTCTGCGCTGCTTATGCCCGTAATTTCTCAGAAATGTTCTTTCCATGGATGAATATGCATCTTATTTCAAGCATATTGACCCACTGGAGAAATTTAAGAATTGGTCCAACCAACAGACAAGTTATAATAAAAGCACTTACAGAGCAAGTGATGCGAAAATCGATCCTTGTTCAGAAAGAGTGCACGCTGTTTTCCTAGTTAGTGATTCTGTTGATTGGAGCAGGGATATTCAGGTGTCTCTCTATCTTAATACAATTCAGTTTTCAGTTAAGATTTTGTTGGGTTTATGCCGTGCATTTGCTTGAGTAATTAACTTGAATAAAGAGTTTTAGACCTTGAAACAGTTCAGTTCAAAAGCACAAGCTTAATGGTGAAGTTATTCTATTGAGATGATAATAATCTTATCTTTGGTTGTGGATTTGCTTTACAAGTTTGATTTAGCTATGCTCGAGCTCTTGCAATGGTTGACTAGAGAACTTCTTTGACATGATTCTGCTAGAAAATTTACAATAGCATGCATAATGGTGCTCTACTTTGTTTATCAAACTAAATACTATTGCCGTAGCCTCATAGGCATTCATTATATGCGTGATAGAAAGTTCAGAAGAGGAAATAACTTCAGGTCTAACATGTTTAGTTGTCGTTTTACTAAGCAGATACAGTAAATTTCAGGTCCTGTGTGACATTTTGAGCACTGGAGGCCTTCCCGGAAGCAAAGTTTCCAGCCAAACACCTCTATATTTTGCAAATGACGATCTTTCTTATCAAGTCGGTTTGCCTTCTACACATGAAGATGGAGTTTACTTATATAAGTCTGTCAAACTATGTTTTTTGTGAATATTTACTAATTAATTGCTCCTAATTAAGTAGGGTCTATTTCCAACCGAACGTCTTGGCATGGGTGCTTTCAGGATCGCTTTAGAATCCATCTACAACAGGTTATAACTTATTAACTTTATAGAGTTAATCAATAAAGCCTGATAAATCTTGTTTTTCGATACATTAAAGGAGATGATCATGTTTGATTGCTCAGGCTTTACCCTGATCCTCTGGATTATACGTCCTACGGAAAACCAAATCCATCTGTATTCAAGAATGCTGAGAATGTGCTGATGCAAGTTGTTAATGGACCAAATCATCCTTTCAAGACGTTATACATGATAGGAGATAATCCCCACGTTGACATTAAAGGAGCTCGCCAGGCAGGGCAGCCTTGGTTTTCGATCTTGACTCGGACCGGTGTTTTCAAGGGGAAGGAAAATCATCCATTATATCCCGCAGATCTGGTACTGTATCTTGAGCTCTCATTCCCAAGTTTGTGTTTTCTTCATCTGCTAACCTACTACTGTAACATTATTATTACCTGCAGGTTGTTGATACTGTGGAAGAAGCTGTGGATTATATTTTGAGGAAAGAGATGTTGCAGTCATAGAATCAGAAGTAAGTTTGTTATAAATTGAAAAATTGTTAGCATTTCTCATTCATTGCCTCACATTTCTAATTTAGTCCATACTCATTTTAAGATTTTAGAATTTAAAATTCTACTCCCTCCGTCCCATTGAAACAGTCCAGTTTTTTTTCGCCGTGGTTTTTAAAAAAATAGTTGACGTGTCTAAAGTTGTGGGTTCCTTTATAAGTGTTTGTAATGATTTTCCAAAAAGAGAAACTAGACAACTTCAATAAGACAGCCAGAAAAGGTATACGGGACTATTTCAATAGAATGGGGGGAGTAATTTAGTCCATACCCAACCCCAATTGTACTTTGAGTCGCAATCTTAAAGTGTCCTTTCAGTATACTTTCTCCGGTTCCGTTGCTATCACGGGCTTTATGCAATCGATCGGATTAGATAGATATTCCTTCAATATAGGTCATTGAAAAGATCTCGAAGACCCACCAAAGTACGAAAATTTATATCCTAGACTAGTCTACAAGATCTTATGGTCTAGGATTTAAGTTGTGTTTTCTTGTAATTTTTTATTTTGAAAATATTCCATGTGGCATGGTTTTAAACCACCATATCCACAAGTCTAGGATAGAAAAATTCCCAAAGTACCACGGCTTCTATAATTTATTAATTAATCAAGAGAATATTTCCACTTCCACCATGTATGTCATCAAAAAAGACTTTCAAATAATAAAGTTGTTTAGATAGGCTACACGTGCATACATATTTGTCACAAAACTAATGATAACCAGTTAAAAAATCAAAAAAATCTAAAGCTGATCCATAATTAATCTTAGTGACTAATCGTGCTTATATATTGTAGAGATTTAATAAATTTATTACTTGGCTCTACCACCATACACTTGGGATGTGTGCATGGAGAGAATTGCTGTGATTTTCTTCTATCGCGACAAAATCTCACTTCATCGTGCATTCTTGTTTATATTATCTATCAATAGAAAGAAAAATGATGATATTATGTGGATTACATAACACTTATTCTTCCTTCCCGTTTGATTTGTTTCGTTTTCCTTTTTAGACTGTTTCACTTGACTTGTCTTATTTTGTACTACATCAATTCTTACACATCTACGGTCAATCTATGCGCCGAATAGAAATAAGATAAGTCTCGTATTAAATAAATATAGTATAGTTGGACAACTCAAAAGAAGTTAGTTACTGGTATTTAAATTATATGCGTTTCCACACACTAAAACGTCCATGTAAATTCCTTTTCATATATTCGGAAATAAATCATTAACTCCACCACATATTAACTTTTTTTTCCTCCTAATGTATATATTAGTAAAATGTAGAGAATGACTAATTTTAATAAATTAATTTTCAATGTTCGTACTGATGAAGTTATTATCTTATCTAATGGACTTCAAAGTCAACGCATTTCCTACAAATGTAGGCTTCCTGTCCGGCTGTCCCCACCAAATTAATAAATGACAAAACGCGTCTCACCACCGTCGGAGTCTGGATCAAAATACTTGCGAATCCGATGGTCTACGTTCGTCTGTCACCTGCTGAGCAGCGTGACAGGCACGTGACAGAAGGATCCCAAGTGAAAGTTCTAGCGGGAGCGGAGAAAAGCAACTAATAAAAGATCGACACGTCATAAAGTTAAGTGACGTAGGAAAGAAACACTAGGATTTATGGTACGTGGTATGCACCAAATTAACGAGAAGAAATAAAGTTACCTGCTGTGTATATTTTTTAGATTAATTGTTTTAAAAAATCACTGTTTCCACCGTAATTTCTAATTTCGACATAAATCCATAAATATTTATGAGATAAATATGTAATAATTTACTGGGAAGTAAAAAATTCACTTTCTCTCTCTCTCTCCTCTGCTCTTTTCTGCAAATATTTTTCCCATTCTCGCGTATAGGCTCTGTTCTTCCGTAGCTGAGAAAGCAATCAAGATAAGCCGTAGAGATATTACGTTTATATATATATATATATATATATATACATATACATATATATATATAAATTGAGAGAGAGAGAGAGGAGGGGGAAACCATGGGATGTTTCCCCTGCTGCGGAGAATCGTCAATTTCCGAGAAACAAGCGAAGAAAGGAACACCTGATAGAAAAAACAATCGCTCCGAGAGGAATGATCATGCACAACAATCGCCAGGTATTTCACGATTAATCTCGTTAAATAAAATATTTCCACTTAATTGTGTTTAAAGAGTTCTGAAATCAGTAATACGATCGGTTTCTGTTCTTCTCCCGTGCATTTTGGAATCATGAACATGTATTCTAGAAAGATCGACTGAATGGATGCAAACTGATCACTTTTGAATATCTTATTTCTAGATTTGCATGCTTGATTTTTGTCATTTTTTTTCCTTTTTCTTGGGAATTTGCTTCATGATCTTGGACGGAAAAATATTGCTTATCTTCTAAAACGAGTTTAATAAATTCGAATTTTATGTGTGTTGATTCAAACAAATCATGTAAATAGGGATCAGGTTTTTTTGTTTATTCCTGTTGCATCCAAAGCAAAATTATTGATTTTGGCCTATATGTCTAGTTCATCATCAAATGTAGATATCTTATAGCTACAGAATATTCTTTGTGGGGAGAATTTTCAGCTATATTTTAGTTTTGGTCAATTGGTGATACTTCATCTCAAGTTCTGATGAATGAAACAGTTGGTGAAGTAAACGATTTTCTTACACTCTTTAGAGTCTTTTTCTCAATTTGTTATAACTATGAGCTATATTATTATCATTTTGTATGTGTGTTAATTTCCTTTTGTTGTTTGTTGCTTAGTTACTGTGAAAGTTAGTCCGCCTAAAGTTGTGAAAGAGGATCGTCCTGTTGCGAATCAATCTCATGCGGAGGTTGTGGCAAAGGAACCAGATAGCAGTAGAAGTCTCTGTGATGATGGGAATGCCAATACCTCCAACGCACGGACCTTTACCTTCGCCAACTTAGTTGCCGCAACCCAGAATTTCATGGAAGAGAATTTTCTTGGTGAAGGAGGTTTTGGAAGAGTTCATAAAGGTCGTTTACTTGACACTGGTGAGGTTAGTCACATTTATATGAATTAACCTAATGAGTGTCTAAAGTTTACATCAACTTTTTACCCTCTTTGTTTCTTTGTGAATCAGTTTTTCACCCATTGTGGAAAATATGAATGCGTATTCTTTGTTCGTTGCAGATTGTGGCTGTCAAGAAACTTGATCGCTTTGGATGTCAAGGGATTAGGGAATTTGTGGTTGAAGTTATGACATTAAGCATGGCTGACCACCCTAATCTTGTTAAGTTGATTGGCTATTGTGCCGAGGGTGATCAGAGGCTGCTAGTCTATGAGTTCATGCCCCTAGGCTCTTTGGAGGACCATTTACATGGTATGCGAATCTTTCTATTCCATCTCTTGTTCTGAAACTCGAAATAATTGGCGACTCGGTTTATTTTATCTGTGCAGGCCCCCGCCTCAAAAGAAAAGGGTTGGATTGGAACACGAGGATGAAGATAGCTGCTGGTGCAGCACGTGGCTTAGAGTATTTGCATGACAAGATGAAAACGCCCATTATATACCGTGATTTGAAGTGTTCCAATATTTTGCTTGGGGAGGGATATCATCCGAAACTATCCGACTTTGGTTTGGCTAAAGTCGGTCCCTCCGGTGATCAGACTCATGTTTCCACCAGAGTGATGGGCACATACGGATATTGTGCCCCCGATTATGCAATGACGGGCCAACTTACCTTCAAGTCAGACGTCTATAGTTTTGGCGTCGTCCTTCTCGAGATCATCACAGGCAGGAGAGCCATTGATAACAGCAGATCTGGTGTAGAGACGAATCTAGTCTCATGGGTGAGCCTGCTTTACTAACTTTTACTCTTTATCTTTTAGTTCTTTACCCACCACCGGAAACTATAGAGGATAGACTATCTTCCCTTTCATCTTAAACCATGTTAAAATCATAATCTGCTACCAAAACAAGCTAATTTTTGGAACCTTTTGATTGATGTCAAGTGTCTACTTATTTAGCTTGGTGGTTCTCTTGGTGTTCCATGTCCAATAAACTTTTTCGATGAGGTACTTTGAAATGATTTATCGACTGTTGGTGGCGATGTTTTTCTTTTTCAGTTAAGCCACTCAAAATTGCTCCACTACAGCAGGACGGATGATTCTGATAGTGGACCATGTTAAGTACATACGCATTTTCTTGTTCGCCTCCTTTAATAAAGGCCAGCTGCTTTTGTTTTCCTTCTATCCCACTTTCTGATTCCAAGTTGAGTTTGTGTCATGCAATGATGTGTTGATTGAAATGAATCCTAGATGCTTTTGATTGTCACCGTTGATTTAGTCTTTACAGTTATCGAGTTAGTAACATTTAGAAGTAGCATAAGTAGCACTTAAAATAGTTGTGCTAATTCTTGATAGATTGTTATACTATGCATTTGCGTAGTTTGATTAGTATTGAGTGAATTTGATTTGCAGGCGAGGCCGTTGTTCAAGGACCGGAAGAAATTCCAGCAAATGGCTGATCCGTCGCTGGAAGGGTTATACCCGACGAGAGGGCTGTACCAAGCTCTAGCCATTGCTGCAATGTGTGTCCAAGAGCAACCCAACATGCGGCCCCTCGTTGCTGATATTGTCACCGCCCTCAACTATCTTGCTTCCCAGGCTTACGATCCCACCTTGCACGTTCCGGATAGGAGAAGCCGCAGTTCTAGGGGTGAAGGTGAACATAAACGTCCCACTGACAACGACAGAGGGCGGCCGAGCATCTAGCTATTTGTAAAGCCACACTTCTTCAGAACAAGAGAGTAGTATCGGCTGCCTATTCTAGCGTAGGATCATCTGTCTAGCTTTCTTGTGTCTTACTGCTATTTTTAACGGTAGTCATCTAGATGGTTGCGATTTTAAATTTTAGAATTATCGTAGTCATCTAGATGATATCGTTAAAATGTGAGTGGGACACGAGTGTGACATAAAAAGGTGGGACGAAGGATCCGGACTAGCCTATTCCAGTGTTAAGAGTGAATTTGCTACTTCTTCTTTTCCTTTTTTACCTTTACGGAATGGATTTCTTGAATATATTTTCTCCATTTTTTCTATTTTTATTTTGGAAATTCTGAGTCTTTGTATGGAGGCTGTTTTTCCCGCCAGAAATGGGCTACAAAACGTTGCCGTTCGGTAACCAACTAAACAGAAGTTCTCCCACCCCCAAAACGATAGATAGCTCTTAACAGAGTCGGCGGAATATCTTTTCCTTCGCTCCAGATCTACCGTATCTTCTCTCTCTAGAAATGCAGAGGCAAGCGAGCGCCTCTCCCATCGCGGAGCTTCCGCAGCCGCGATTGCAGCTGTTTTCTCCGAAAGAGAAAATGGAGGAGACTGCGCACCTTCCGATCTGCAAAAAGGAGATTTCGAAGTCTCGATTGGCGGAGAAGCTGGTTCATCTTATCCCTCTCGTGCTGCTTCTCTGTTTCTTCATCCTCTGGTGGTTTTCTCGCTCCGGTACGGTACCCACTCAAACTTGATTTCTAGTTTTTGCGGTTTGGATCTGATATGGTCGATTGAGTATCCGTGTTTGTTTGTGGTTTTCTCACGGAGACGAATTAGGAAGATAAATTGGAAAAAGGCTTTTCAATGGTTTGAGAATTTGTGCAGAGAGAGAGAGATTGATTGATTGATTGTTTGATTACGAAACCAACATTCTTCCATCCTACATTTCGCCTAATTATTTGATTTCTGCAACAAAGATTATTAGGGATGGTAGTTAGCTGAGTGAGTGGATCTGGATGAGCATGAATCAAGAGCATGAAATGGGTATTTGTTGGATATTAGAGTCCATCGATGACAACTTACATGAATGAGAAATAGTTGAGTCAACTTAGAGACCCCCACACTAATGACACGAAATAAATCTTTAATCAATATTCATAAATATAACGAGTTAATTAAAAGAAAAAATTAGAGATCAAAAGAATCTTGCACTATTAACTTAAATCTCAAAGCAAGCACAGAGAAATTTCCTTACTGACTGAACCAATAATATGAGGCCATGTGGAAGAGATGAAGCTGTTATTTCAGACCTATTACGTGGTCATTGCCTATTGGTGTGTCCAATGTGGAACATGATCCCATGCCTCTAGGATGTTCGCCATGCATGATTCCCAAAATTGCTATGCACACACCTTTATTATGGAATACCTAACTTGCCCTTTCTGACTTTAAACCTAACGAGTAATATCTTTAGCAGCTTCACTTAAATTAAATAAAAAAAGTTTAGCATATCATAAAGAAAATGAAATCTTATGTGAAAAAAAATAAAAATATATTTATTTTATGATTCAAATTCAAGTTAATTCTAACAAATGCATTTTATTAGAAATATCTAGAAATGCTACAAAAATAACTTTAGAGACAAACTTAAAACAATAAAAAGTGAAATAGAAAATATAAAATAGCTGTATACTCCTATGAATTTGACTTGTTTTATGGCTATCGGAAGATCTTCTATCCCACAATTGAAAATCTATTACATGCCTCACAAATTAGGTGAAGTTCAATTATGGGATATAAAAATCCTTATCCTGTAGCTATTGTATATATTTAGTCAGTCAAGTTGATTTTTTTTTCCGTCGTAATATAAAATGATCCAACTAGTACTCGTAAATACTAGTACTAATTAAATTTTTTATCACCGGGGTTTTGTAGTTTCCTAGTAATTTTTTTGTGCTTATGCATAACAATGTATTAGTATAAAATACATTTGAATTTTCATAGGTCATAATGTATTATAATGATGTTATACTCTCAAATATAATTTCCTAGTTACAATCAAATCTCATATTGCGGTAAGGATATTTTTGTAAAATCTCAACAGACTTCTCTGTGCACGTATGTTTGTTGGAGTGGAAATAGAAGAAAAAAAAAGGAAAAAAATACTAAAAAATATAGCAGATGTTTGGGGAGAAGGTACGAAGAAAGCAGCAGGCTACATATACTGAACGCATTGCCTGCTTGCTTGTTGGACCTTGTCTCTTGTGCAAGGGCCAGCGCTCAACCCACCCTCTCTCTCTCTCACTCACTCACTCTCTCACTCTCACTCCAATAAATACCAAACGCATTCTATCATCTCTCCAGGTTTCTAGAGACGCCTAAATCATTTCAAACCTTCTGCCCCACTCCTCGCTTCTCCATCATCATTCGCGCTACTTTATGCCTAAATAGGTACTGCATTAATCCAATCGAGTCGGTGTTTCTCGATAATTTTTGTATTTGGTTTAATTTATGAGGTTTTACGTAGTGACATGCTGTAGATCGCGCACTTAGGGTCTCGATTTGATGTAGAAAAAGCTTTTGGTGATTACTCGCTTTCGGATCTGTATTTATTGCTTATGCGCTTATTTTTCTCTTTCAGGTTATATTTCATCGGGTTTGGTGATTTGAAGTGTTTGGTTTTGTGGTTTGATGGGGAGAGGTGGGCAGAATTATGGTAAGAGTGAGGACCTGGATAGTGGTAAGGAGTCGAAAGGGGATCATTACGCGGCCTGGTCGAAAGATGTGAGAGAGTGTGAAGAGAAGTATCAAGTGAGGAAGGATTATGGATTGTCGGCTGATGACATCGAAAAGAGGAGGCAGATCTTTGGGCTCAATGAATTGGAGAAACACGATGGGCCTTCCATTTTTAGGTTGGTTCTGGATCAGTTCAATGACACGTTAGTTAGAATTTTATTGGTTGCCGCAGTGGTTTCCTTTGTGCTGGCATGGTATGATGGCGATGAAGGAGGGGAGATGGAAATCACGGCTTTTGTGGAGCCTCTGGTAATATTTTTGATATTGATAGTGAACGCCATTGTTGGTGTGTGGCAGGAGAACAATGCGGAGAAAGCACTTGATGCATTGAAGGAAATTCAGTCAGAGCATGCAACTGTTGTTCGGGAAGGTAGAAAGATTTCTAACTTGCCGGCGAAGGAACTTGTTCCTGGAGACATTGTGGAGTTGAGAGTTGGGGATAAAGTTCCTGCAGATATGAGGGTTTTAAGCTTGATCAGCTCAACCCTCCGTCTTGAACAGGGGTCATTAACTGGTGAGAGTGAGGCGGTTAGTAAGACTACCAAGGCTGTTGCGGAAGATGTGGACATTCAGGGGAAGAAGTGTATGGTATTTGCTGGAACTACGGTTGTGAATGGGAATTGTATTTGTTTGGTGACTCAGATTGGGATGGATACAGAGATAGGGAAGGTACATTCGCAGATTCACGAGGCGTCTCAGAGCGAGGATGATACTCCGTTGAAGAAGAAGTTGAATGAGTTTGGAGAGGCTTTAACTGCTATCATTGGAGTGATTTGCACTTTGGTTTGGTTAATTAACGTGAAGTACTTCCTCTCGTGGGAGTATGTTGATGGGTGGCCAACAAATTTCAAGTTCTCTTTTGAGAAGTGCACTTATTACTTTGAGATTGCCGTGGCATTGGCTGTTGCTGCTATTCCTGAAGGTTTGCCTGCAGTAATTACAACTTGCTTGGCGCTTGGCACACGTAAGATGGCTGCTAAGAATGCACTTGTTCGCAAGTTGCCTAGTGTTGAAACCCTTGGCTGCACAACGGTCATTTGCTCTGATAAGACTGGGACTCTGACTACCAATCAAATGGCAGTGGCTAAGCTTATTGCTATGGGTTCCAAGGCAAAATATTTTCGATCATTTGATGTGCAAGGAACCAGTTATGATCCATTTGATGGGAGAATACAGAACTGGCCAGTGGGTCAGTTAGATTCTAATCTTCAAATGATTGCAAAAATTGCAGCTATCTGCAATGATGCTGATGTGGAAAAATCTACCCTTGACAAATCTGGGCATTATGTTGCTAATGGAATGCCTACTGAGGCTGCTCTAAAGGTATTGATTGATCGGAATAATTTTGTGTGATGTTTTTCTGCATTAGATTAACATGATACTACTCTCTAGTTATATAAGTAGCATATAACATCCCCAGTCAATTATTATTTGGGTAGATTAGTAGTAGCATATAACATCTCTCGGTTTTGGCTGCTGTTAGTTGCTTGAATATTATCATACATTTTCTGAGTTACCTTAGTTGCATGGTAGACTGCATTCTTGTTACTGACTTAGAAGTAACTACAGATTCCTATCTTGATGATGAAATATTGCTTGACTTGGTTATGCTTTTAGGTTATGGTTGAGAAAATGGGCCTCCCAAAAGAATTAGCTTCTGGAACCTCTTCAGGATATGATGGCGTTTTAAGTAAGTGTTTTTTTTACATTAGAAGTAATTTTCTGCAATTAGTTGAAGTTCTACTGATCTGAAGTTTGTAAATAAATCCCTAAGGATGCTCCTACACATGGAATAAACTTGATCAGCGGATTGCCACCCTTGAGTTTGATCGTGATAGAAAATCCATGGGTGTTATTGTGAACTCTAGCACTGGTAAAAGGTCACTACTTGTGAAGGTAGGTTTTGTTCGCATAGCTAATGCTCTACTGCCCAAGTTTTGATATTATGTTTTGCAAGATATTAAAGAGTGATTTGCTGTTAAATATTGGTAAGACTGTCATCTTTGATTTGTGACTAAGTGAAACGATTGCTGCATGTTGCAGGGTGCAGTGGAGACTCTGTTGGATAGGAGCTCTTTTGTTCAGTTGCTTGATGGCTCCATTGTGGAACTAGATAAAGAATTAAGGGAAGTTATTTTAAAAAACCTGCACGGAATGTCTAGTAGTGCATTACGAGTTTTGGGTTTTGCATACAAGGATGACCTTCCAGAATTTGCTACTTATAACGGTGATGAAGACCATCCAGCTCATCAGCCCTTATTGAACCCTGGGAATTATTCCTCAATTGAGAGTAGATTAGTTTTTGTTGGTTTGGCTGGCCTAAGAGTGAGTTGCTTTGTTGTTTGTATTTTAAATTTCTTTCTGTAGCTCTTCTTTTACACGTGTTATTAAAATTGGGGTTTCACAATCTGGATTTCTTTACATTGTTCTTAGGATCCTCCACGGAAAGAAGTCCCTCAAGCAATTGATGATTGCAGAACAGCTGGAATTCGTGTTATGGTAATTACAGGAGATAACAAAGAAACAGCTGAAGCAATTTGTCGTGAGATAGGTGTTTTTGGTCGACATGAAGATATTAGATCTAGAAGCTTGACAGGGAAAGAGTTTATGGAACTCTCTACCCATGAGAAAGAAGCACATTTAAGTCAAAGTGGAGGGCTTCTTTTCTCAAGGGCTGAACCAAGGCATAAACAAGAAATAGTTAGGTTACTCAAGGATTCAGGTGAAGTTGTAGCAATGACAGGGGATGGAGTGAATGATGCTCCTGCATTGAAATTGGCAGATATTGGAATTGCAATGGGCATTGCTGGGACAGAGGTGATGACTGAACAATTTAAATCCTTAATATGTTTTTATTTTTTATATGAATAGTCTTGTAAAAATCTGCTGTGTGCATTTTGAATTGGAAGGACCTGGTTCATACTACTACAATGAAATATCTCACAACGCCTGTTATATTAGCTACTGATCCAAAGAAGTTTATAACTTTTCCTGTACAAATTTTGTGCTTCATGTTCAAGACCAAATGATTGAACCCTTTTTTAATCACTTCTTCTTGTTCTTCCCTGAAGGTGGCAAAGGAAGCTTCGGATATGGTTTTAGCTGACGATAATTTCAGCTCAATAGTTGCTGCAGTTGGTGAAGGCAGATCCATTTACAATAATATGAAGGCCTTCATCAGGTAAATTATTGATTTCCTGTCTTCTATTTTCTCTGCATCACTTGCTTATACACTAAAAAAACTTATCATTTAACTTTTCCCCCTGCAGGGGATTCTGTTTTACTTTATTAACCATTCATAAATAACATTTCACTCTTTCTATATTGAAACTAGGGATTAGAAGCTTTAGTAAAGATCAGGCTAAAGGTTGAAATGTATAAGTCTGTTTAAGATTGCTTTACAATTCCAACTATAGCTCTGACAACTGATGATATAAAATCTCACAGACAAGTAATGCTATACAGAAAAATCTCAGTATTAATTTTATTATTTCCTTGAGCTACCACATTTTTCTATATTCCTTTGTGTAGAATAATTACTTTACAACAGCAGTGATGCAATGAAAGCACACCAAGTTATTTATTGTATTCTTCTGTAAATACTTTCCCTTGTTGATTTTATTAGTTAAGAAGTTCCTCTCTCCTTTGCTTGAATGAAGTAATGGTATATTAAGTATGCTCTCGTCTGACTAGTGCTATATCTCTTTACTGTTGAAAGTTGTGATTTTAAATTAGTAAAAGATTTTGGAAGTTTGATGTGCTTGGGTCACTGGTGTGCACATTAATACGGGAGCAAAAAAATACTGAAACTAAAACACTTATGGGTAACTTCAGTGACTACTTAGTACCTTTATAAAGTAGTCCACGCAATGGACGTGATATTGTTGTTGCTTGCAATCATTGCTCCTGTAGCAAAAGAATGTGAGAAACTGCTCCTCTGCTTTTCAGTTTGTTTATGCTGATGACGTAATGTATTCTTGTTGCATCTGAGTATCACTTAAGAAAAATGTTTCTATTGCAGGTACATGATCTCCTCAAATATGGGTGAGGTTGCTTCAATATTTCTAACTGCTGCCTTAGGCATCCCCGAGGGGCTGATACCGGTTCAGCTTCTATGGGTTAACTTGGTAACTGATGGACCACCAGCTACTGCTTTGGGATTTAATCCACCAGACAAGGATATAATGAAGAAACCACCTAGAAGGAGTGACGATTCGTTGATCAGTGCATGGATTCTGTTCCGTTACTTGGTATGTTTCATTGCTTTCAGTGATCTCAGTCATCTCCAGTTCCAATATACTGAATTACTCTTTGATGTGGGTGTAGGTGATCGGAGCTTACGTGGGTATAGCAACTGTAGGAGTATTCATCATCTGGTATACTCGGTCGTCTTTCCTTGGGATTGACCTGAGTGGAGATGGCCACAGCCTCGTTACGTACTCCCAGCTCGCTGACTGGGGAAGGTGCCAAAGCTGGCAGAACTTTAGTGCTTCGCCTTTCACGGCTGGGGATCAAGTGTTCAAATTTGATAATCCATGTGATTACTTCCAGACGGGGAAGATAAAGGGCATGACTCTGTCCCTGTCGGTGCTGGTTGCTATCGAGATGTTCAACTCGCTGAATGCTCTGTCTGAGGACGGAAGCCTCTTGTCGATGCCTCCGTGGGTCAACCCCTGGCTCCTCTTAGCCATGTCAGTCTCGTTTGGGCTGCACTTCCTGATTCTGTATGTGCCTTTCCTTGCTCGAATATTCGGCATCGTTCCTCTAACCCTAAACGAGTGGCTGCTGGTACTTGCTGTGGCTTTTCCGGTGATATTGATCGACGAGGTTCTCAAGTTTGTGGGTAGGTGTACAAGTGCAAGACCATCATCATCTTCTTCAAAGCAAAAGGCTGAGTGAAGATGCCCACACCCACACTTGGAGATCGAATAGATACTGGTTAGAGTTTGCCTTACTTTTTAACCCATTGCCTGCCTGGTAATTTAAGTCCATAAAAGCTTATGTTCAATTTATTACTAATACTTTGGTGATATGTTTTGTGTCTCATCGAAGGATCTGAATTTTATAAGTTGGTAAGTGCCTTAATATAAGCATTTGCAAACACCCCTTTAAATGCAAAGTACCAAAGTCGGGAACTGTGACAATAATTCAAGTTTGATACATGGCAATGATAGTAAAGGTATTTTAACACAAGTGTTTAGGTATATCCTTGTGTGCCACAAGGTTGTTGGCTTGAGAGTTTTTCTATTGAGTTGTGTTTAATTGTCAAATTACTCTGTTTTCCAGCCATTTTTATATTTCCAGAAGTTTTCTCATTCCTCTATTCTGGTTGCCTAATTTTTAATGAATAGTATATCAACTGATAAATTGTTAATCATAATTCTTTCTCCCACTTTCTCTCATATTTCCTTCTGCAATTATTTCCAATTTAATATTGTTATAGTCACCACTTAACAATAAGCCCAAAAAAGCCAAAATCCTGAGTATCGAAAACAAAAGCAAGAAAGAGAGAATAATAGTAAATAAAAAATATTAAATCAAATGATAGTCGGTAAAAGATACCATTATGGTATAAATTATTAATGTATTATAAATAGTGCATAATGTGTATATTTTATAGGCCCGTAATTAGATCTGTACAACCCGACTGTATATACACCGAACGCCCGAATATATTTTTTAAAAAATTAAAAGATTAAAATCGAAATATAATCATATTAAAGGAATAAAATGGACGGACCAATAATAATAATAATAATAATAATAATAATAATAATAAATAGGACTAAATTGGAACTTTTTTGAGTGTCCAAAGGGATTTCAATCTTTCCCAACCTCCTTTCCTCTCTCCCCCCCAATATCATAAATATCCCTCGGCCACTTCTCTATCGTCTCCGTCTCCCTCTCCCTCCAAAATTCAATCTTTTGCCCATCTGTGGATTTCTATCCGGTTCGAGATCAATATTTACTTCCTTTTTTTTCTATTTATATGTTGTATTGGGTTTCTGGTGTCCTGTGAATAAAAGGTAGGGCTTCCTCTTTCAGCCCTTTTGTTTGTGTAATTCGAGTGTTTTTGGCGTTTGAATGCACTTTGATTAACGTTTCTCGAGTCCGTTCTCGCGATTGAGCTCCTACCTTTTCTCGCTGCAGAAGATGTCCTTGAGTTGTTGTTGCGGTATTGAATCCTGGAAGTGCTAGCAGCTTTAGTTTCTTTAGGAAATATAGCTTTTAGTTTCTTTAGGAAAGAGTTTTGGTTTTTGGATATGCGATGAGGTAGCTCGAGAAGGAATTGGTTCTTTCTTTCCCCTTATTTTGGTTTTTGAGATTGCATGCTTCCAGAGGTACCTTTAACTTAAATTAGGTTTACTAAGGCAGCAACCAACTGTGATCGTGCTGATGTGAAACATGCTTACTCGAGATGATGCATTTTTATTTACCAAACTACCCATTAGTTAATTCGTTGCTTTAGTTTTGAATTCCGGTCTTGGCTATTGTATCTAGCTTTCTGTTATCTTCTCTTGCATCATGTTTTGAATCTGGCTTTTACTTTTCAGATTTTAATAGATCAAAAGGGAGGGTCCGAAGCCTTTCTGAAGAGCCTTCTGACTTACATAAGGAAAAAGGAAATCTACTGCTTGAAGAGAAGTTATCTTCATGACCGTTTGACATTTTAATGATGTCAGGGTTTCTCAATGTACTAGCGCATCCTTTTCAATTCTATGGTTTTATTACATGCCAAATAGATTCTTGTAATTGGTGTTAGTTTTTTGTTGGTGGAATATGAATACGTTGGCCTAGGATTAACAGGTACCTAGAATGGCTGATTCTTCTACTCAACTTTTCTTGTATTTGATGCTTTATTGATATATAATTCCTTTATTTGTTAAATAGGAAATGCAATTTCATGTGTCCGTAGATCTTGCAACGACTTAGAACTAGGTTTATTTAGGCAGTTTTTGTCAAATAGAAGCCTATTGTGGACTTTGTAGGGGTACTCCTTGCCTTGTTATTGTTTTAGGGATTTATAATTTATTTTTGGAAAAGAGTTGGCCACTTCCTTAGTCTTCTCTTTTCTCTTTGTTGTTATTGTTAAGAACTGTCTCTTAGGTGGTAGGTAAAGTATTTTTTCTCTTTCATCAAACATGTGAGGGCCATGCAATGGAGTTGATCTAGGCTAAGTAAGATAGTGGGTTCGGAGGTGATCGGGAGAACAAGGGAAGGGTGGCGAAAAATCCTAATACAACCTATTACAATAATCTAACCTAATACCTTAATCTGAACACACGTTACTACTATAGTTTCCTAACATATTATTTGTAATCATGATCGAGTTACTGTCAGACCTCGTGTTCTTGAGAATTTAGGAAAGTTATGAAAGAGGGTTGACTAAACAGAGGTGACCGGCCATGATCGAGCAGCTTGGGAGTATATCCCGACTGCCCTAAGAGGGTACTCATCATTGGAAATCTGAATTTAGATACTAAATTGGTCATGCTTACATTACCACCTTACTCCTTTAAATAGAGGATACAGCCAGGATTTAATGGCTCTCTCCTCAGAAAATTCAGCGGCCCGGAGTTAAGACACTCCCTATTACATCTTCCATCTTCTTCACTTAATAACCTATATTTAATTATTCTAATGACTAGGCTAGGGAATAGGGTAGAATTGCTGACCTAATTAACCCATACTAGAGCTGATATGTACACGCTAGTTTACAACTACTATTAGGATGCTGAATTCGGTCATGCTTGGCTTTCTCTTGCTACTCACTCTATCTGCTTGCTTCTCTTTTCCAACTGTGCCTGGGTTTGCTTCCCTCTCCTTCTCTGTGGTTTCGTCTGTTCCGAGTTCGATCTCTGCTTGTACTCATAGTGGTTTTTGTTAATTCATTGATACATTAACTGCAGTCATCACTGAACGGATCTACTTCAAGTCTTCCTGACAGCACAGGGCATTCATATTCTTCATCTTTCTCTGTAAATTCTGGTGCTGGTTCTCCTGTTTTTCATCACAGTGGTGAGTTGTATGTTCAAATGGTCAAAGCTTGTTTGTTGTCTAAATATCACTGCCAACTAGCACTGGCTTTGCAGGAAATATTCAGGGACTACATAATCTTCATGGGAACTTAAATGTTCCAAACATGCCGGGTGGACTTGGATCAAGAAGTACAACTATGAATAACATTGCTTCAAGTGGGTTGCAACAAGCTCCTGGCAACCTTTCTAGTGGACGTTTTGCAGCCCACAACCTCCCAGTTGCTCTTTCTCAGGTGCAATTTTCTTTTAAATGGTGCATTTTGTGTTCGATATCTGATCTTGGCTTACATTTGGATATGCGATAAAATATTTATGTTGTATATAAATAGAAAAGATCAAGTGCTTTGGTTCTCTGAATCAGCTCAATAGTGATACTTTTTTTCTTTTGGTTTGCAGATATCTCACAGCAATGCGCATGTTCATTCAGGGATGACAAGTAGAGGTGGTATGAGTGTCACAGGAAACCAAGGATATAGCAGCAGCACTAATGGAGTTGGTGGTTCTATCCCTGGGGTTCTTCCAACATCTGCAGCAATTGGCAACCGAGCGTCTGTTTCCGGTCTCGGTGTCTCTCCGGTCTTAGGAAATCTAAATGTGCAAGGACAAAATAGGCTGATGAGTGGGGTGTTTCAACAAGGTAATCTGTTATGCAATAGTACTTGCCTGCAAACAAGCAGCTATAGCATTTGAAAAATTTCAATTGAAAATACTACTTGTTTGTTAATGTTAATCAATCTTTCTTCTGCTGTCTGTGCTAATATTCAACTTTTGTATGGTTTTTCCACTTTCATACTGTACTTTTGAATGTTTTCTTATGGTGTTTGCCTGATACACGATATGAAATTCATATATACTTTATTTCTTCGTTTTGTGTGGATGAGGATAGAAGTATTACGATCTTGTTAGCTGCTAGTCAACCAAACTGATGCAAATTGCCTGCATTTAAAGTATGATATAATACTAAGGACTCGGAAATACATCTTCTTATTTGGAACTCACAACTCAATTAGTTCTGATGCAGTACCATCTTGGTGAATCGTGATTGTATATATCCTTTTGGATCCACCTCTTTTATCTGAGCTGTTTGCATATGATAGTTTAGTATTTTTGCAGTCTTGCAGATGTTCCCTTAGAATGTGATTTTTCATGTATGCTTAGCACATTGTGTTTACTTGCTGCTGTTCAGCTTCTCCACAAGTAATGTCGATGTTTGGCAATTCCTATCCTACTGCTGGTGGTCCTCTATCTCATAACCATGTTCGGTCTATGAATAATCTCACGAGTATGGGCATGTTGAATGACATGAATTCCAGTGATGGTGTCCCTTATGATATTAATGATTTCCCTCATCTGTCTAGTCGTCCCAACTCATCTGGAGGCCCTCAAGGACAACTAGGTAACCATCAGTGAGGTTATTTTCCTGTAAAATAATACAAGCCCATTTTTTTTTAATGTTGAAAGAGGCTACTATCTTGAAATATGCAGGTTCATTGCGAAAGCAAGGCCTTAGTCCTATTGTTCAACAAAATCAAGAGTTCAGTATTCAAAATGAAGATTTTCCAGCCTTACCTGGATTTAAGGGTACTATTTCTTACGTTTATAATCAATGTCCTGCCGTACTTAAGGCTATTTCCACTTGTTCGCGTATTTTCCCCATCATCCAGCCTCATGCATGCTAAAACTTGCTATTTCAGATTTCTCTTAATCTTTTGTCCGTATTTTAAAATTTTTTACTTGACCTCTTATAATTTAAGCCAATCATAATTCATAATTCTATTTCTTTACCAAATATGGCCCTCTTTAAGCGTCCATATTTTATTCCTATGTCGAACCTGTTTTTTGGAGGAATAGTATTCCTGAAGATTTGGGGTAACAAGATTGCATCCAGATTAGGATTAAATGATTTATCTGCTGAGCTGTATAAATTATGAACTCATGTTACAGGCTTTACTGAAATGGTAACTTCTTGGAGGATCTGCTATTTTAAAGTTGAATTCTCGACGGAAATGCTTATTTGCAATTTGGCATGCTTTCTGTTTGATTTCTCTCAGCTTCTCTTCATCTTTTTATCAGAAAGAATTTATTATTATGTATGCATCTATATCTTGTGAAGCTCATATGCTGATTTTTCGTATGGGCCTTGCCTTTTTGTGCATATGATGTGACATTGATTTAATGATGCAGTTTTAGTAAATAACTGTTTTTATCTTCATTGGTATGCATCTTATCTATTTCTTTTAAAGGTAGAAAGCTGACTTGGCTGTTGAGATAATCTGGATTCTGTTGTTGCCTTCTTTTCTGTTAGGACCTTTCTCTAATAGATTTGAAAAAATTGATTTGCTCCGGTATTTTGTGCTTGTTAGTCTTACATGTAACAAGTTATTAATCATTTTTAGGTGGCAATGTCGATTACTCAATGGACATGCACCAGAAGGAAATTCAAGGTAGTTCTGTTTCCATGATACAGCCGCAACATTTTTCTGTAAGTGGATTCATTATTCAAAATATGATTTATCTGTAATGCTCCGGTTCTTCAGTTTTTCTCAGATCTTTCTGATTTGATAATGCAGATGGGACGGTCCACTGGTTTCAACATCGGAGCAACTTACTCATCACACCGGCCACAGCAGCAGCAACATACTTCATCAGCAGTTGGTAGTGGTGGGCCTTTTTTCAAATGTAAACAACCAAGATCTGCTACATGTACATGGTTCAGAGATGTTTACATCATCACATTCGAACTATCATTCACAGGTGCTATAGGTCACATTCTGAAATCGTTCTCGGCTTTTTTGGTTGTTTTGATTCTTGCAAGGGAAGTTCAGAATACAAATAAATATGCAATCTGAGTGTATAAGCCACAGAAGATAATCTCATACTGTCATCCTTTCTTTTCTCATGTAACTATATTTCATCTAATTTTATTGTTTTCTATTTTTTCCTTTTTAATGTTTCAGAGCAGTGGACCCCCGGGAGTAGGGTTGCGGCCTCTAAATTCTCCGAGTTCTGTATCTGGTATAGGGTCGTATGATCAAGTTTTACAACAATTTCAACAGCATGCAAATCAATCCCAGTTCCGCCTTTCTCCAATGTCTGCTGTTGGTCAGCCTTTCAGGGATCAAGGATTGAAGCTCACGCAGGCTGCACAGACAGCTTCTGATCCATTTGGTCTGCGTGGTTTGTTAAGTGTGATAAGAATGAGTGATCCTGATTTGACATCTCTTGCACTCGGAATTGACCTAACAACACTTGGATTAAACTTAAATTCCACTGAAAATCTTTACAAAACGTTTGGGTCCCCATGGTCAGATGAGCCTGCTAAGGGTGATCCAGAGTACGCTGTGCCACAGTGTTATTATGCTAAGCAACCACCACCTCTAAGTGTCAGCTTTTAATTTCCCTATTTATAACCTACTTTACAAGACTCTTTTTCTTTATGCTGAAATGTGTTCCATTTTCTGCAGCAAGCATACTTCTCAAAGTTCCAATTAGATACACTGTTCTATGTTTTTTATAGGTGAGCTTTGTGTTAAACATCAATTATTTATTACATCCAATCTGTTACTTGAAATATGACATATACTCTCATGCAGTATGCCAAAAGATGAAGCCCAACTGTATGCGGCAAATGAGTTGTATGTTCCCTTCACTTATGCTACATACTATTGCACCTTCTCTCATTTTGTCCACAGTAAACCTGCAAAAAATGCATCTTGGTGCTTTCTAGCATTTCTATTATCATGGTTGAATCTGATTTTGATAAGTAAATGTTCAGATATAACAGAGGCTGGTTCTATCATAGAGAGCTCCATTTGTGGTTTACAAGAGTTAGCAATATGGAGCCTCTTGTAAAGACAAGTTCTTATGAGAGAGGTTCTTATATCTGTTTTGATCCAAACTCATGGGAGACAATTCGGAAGGTCTGTTGACATTTCCTGCATTTCAATCTGTGTCTAGTTGGTGGAGAATATCATCAGTTAATTTGATCGAGGACATTGAATGAGCTGTAATATTTATGCAGGATAATTTTGTTCTTCAGTATGACATGTTGGAAAAGAGACCAGCTCTAACACAGCACTGACGAACTTGCTCGTTTTAAATTTTCAGGTTCCTGTTCTTTAGAATAGAAGCAGCCTTCCTCTAATTATTATCTTTTTTGACAATTGTAAGCAATCATAGCGCAGTATTGTCTTATTGCTAGTTATTGTAACTTCCCTGCATCTATTTTATGGAATTACGGCATTAATAACATGTTACTATGCATTTAACCCGTATAGTTCTATATCTTTAAAGAAATGTATTGCGATGTACAATGTACTTTAGCGTTAGAAATCCCCAATTTTCTTACTCTATATCAGTTTCAGTATCTAAACTTTCTTAAAGAAGATGCCTCTCTTTGTGTTTTTGATTTTCTTTGTTGATAATTGAAAAGACTTAGTTCTTGGGGGTGTTTACAGTGCTTCTTACTTCAATGTGTCTAGGCTCGTGTTTCTGGAGAAAGAAGTGCCGCTAAACATTGTCAAATATCTGATTTCTTTTTACTAGTTTACATTTTTAC
Organism: Lavandula angustifolia; assembly: GCA_028984105.1. Lineage (NCBI taxonomy): Eukaryota > Viridiplantae > Streptophyta > Magnoliopsida > Lamiales > Lamiaceae > Lavandula > Lavandula angustifolia. Next base: position 34,545,520 of record CM054808.1, read on the forward strand.
CTGCTCTGGTTTTGATTCATAGGGATTCAGTCCCATCATTTTAATCAGCAATATCTCTCTTCTGTCGCTTCCTTAGCGTTAATTATACTTTTCTATGCATCTTCTGTTTGGGGGTATTAAGTTTCATAATGGAAATGGATTTGGAGAATATAATGGCTGATATGTAAAGGAAAAGACAATGGGTGTTTTAATTTGTTGCTAAACTGGAGTCTAAACATGTAATAGTTTCATCAGCTATATATTTTCCTTTTGTTGCTGAATGATATCATGAAGCTCCTCCAAATCCAAATCTGGTACCATGGATTGATCATCGACGGGGACGTGCTCACCCGCAACAACACAATCATCATCCTCACCATCATCATTTGGATGATGGGCTTCATTTGCATACTGATCAATTAACTCCTCAAGCTCATCCAACTCCATTTCCGGAACCATGTTGGGCTTTGCATTAACCTCAATGTAGTCGTCGCCCTCCTCCTCATGTTGTTGTCCCATGCTTGGTCGTTTCCGGAGTATCCAAAATAGGAGGATGAGGGCAATTGCAGCTAGAAGCAAAGATATTCCCACAGCTAGGCCTATGATGGTGGCTTTGGAGATGCCATCCTTGTGGGAAGAGTCGAGGTTTGGGTTTCCATTTATGCTGAATGAATTAATTGATCAGATGTTGTCTCCGTACGTAAGAAATAGAGAGGGGTAAGAAATTAGTTCACATACTCGTACTTAAGTCTTCTGTTGTTGCGTATGCTGGCTGGAACCTCTCCATAGAAATCATTGTATGACAGGTTGCTGTAGATCGATGCTCATCATAGTTAAATAGATAGTGGTTAGTTTGGGTACGGATTGGGTTTAGTTGGTCTGAACTTACAGCGTAGTTAAATTTGGTAAGTCACCAAGGAAAGCTGGAATTTGTCCACTTAGATGATTCCTGCTCAAATCTCTGTAACAATTTAAGGTATATTACTACTCCTTTCCTAGCTGTATTTGATTTGATGAGTTTTAACATGCATACATACATGTATACCAGAGCTTGCATTTGGGTGAAATTAGGGAGAGTTCCATTGAGTTGATATCCTGATAGATATCTGCAAATTACAATTGGTTAATGTTTTTTGTTTTTCTCAGTTGAACATGTATGTATAATTGAAGAGGGCGTACAGAGAAGTGACTCTGGGAGGATGAGTGGGTGCACAGCCCAACCACTGCCACACTGTGTCGGCAGGGAGACACGGTTCCCCGGTCCACCCTTTGAGCCCATCGAAGCTGTATGTGAAGCTCATCACCCCCCTTCACTGCATTCATATTTAGTCAAAGACATGAACATGCATGAATATAGGGACCTTGCTTGCTTACAGTCATCTCGGTCGGTCCCTGTTGTGATAAGTGGATCCGTGGCGGTATATACTTCGATGGCGCTGATGATTGGTGGCAGCGCGGACTCTGCCGTGGGCTGCAGTTGGATGGTTAAGTTAGTGTCGGAGACCTGGACTAAGCCCCATTGCGCCGTGCAGGTACCACTCTCGGGGTTGATGGTGCCAAAGCTGTTGCCGGCTACATACATCTCAAACTCTGAGATTAACCCCGTATCCAATGTTTGCGTGAAGTACGCCTCCACGTAGATTGGTGTTGCAGTCCTCACCGGACTGAATGACAGGAAAACTGAGGTGGCATTATCCTGAGATTGTATGGCGTCCTCAACGGCGGAGGTTGGAGTATTTTCATGACAAGAGAAAAGAGACGAACCACTGCTGGTGTTGGTGGAGCCTGCTACGGAGATGGCTTCCCATATCCTGTTGTACTCATCTCCACCCAGATACCTGCAAGCTGTCTTCGTGTTTCAGTACTGTTAAAGCTATAGAAGAAGACTTAGTACTTCCTCCGTCCCACCGAACTTGTCTTGTTTTTTTTCATCGCGATAACTTAGGGGAGTTGGTTTTGGTTGGTAAAAATGTGGGGGACCCATACAATAATTAATTATTTAGTATTGATGTTTTTGAATTGATTTGAGTTGGTGAAGTTGTGGGATCAATTTCCTTTTTTAGAAACATGCAAAGTTGGGTGGGAGAGCCAAAAAAAAGAAAACAAGACACGTACGGTGGGACGGAGAGAGTACATAAGATTGTTGTTAGGTAGCTAACCCTAGAATTCCAGTGCCGGGACCATAGTCGTAGCGGTAGCTTTTCATCCACCCCATATCCTGACTCAACGTTGTGTACATACCGTACGAGATTGGCCAGGCTTCGAGTGATGAGATAAAGGGGAACTGATCCTCCTGCGTCCGAGCTAAACACACGCTAATGTTGACGTTTTGGGGCCAGTAGAGAATCTCGTAGTAGTTGTAGGCGGAATCAGTATTAACACTTGTCCATTTGTTCCCGTCGATCTCAAGATCGAAAGTGGGGGGCCTAGACAGCCCATCGTAATTTGCATAAAGAAAAGCAGCTCTAACGAAATATCCATAGATGCTGCTGCTGCCCGTCGGCAGCGTATAGCAGTTCTTGTTCTGATCTCTGAACACGCGGAGTGTTTTGAAGATGGCAAGAGCCTGCGGGGGGCTGTCTTCGGGGATCAAGTAGTTGGTCCCCGACTTGATGTACTCCTCGTCTGTTTCCCAGACGAGGTCGAATGTTGGAGTGCTTCTGTTGGATCCACAATCGATTCCTATCCATCCATCCGGTTGACCTGATACACAAAACCCCTTCATCATCATCTCCATCATTGAAAGACAAACTTGGTTAATTAGATTACCTTGTGCGAACATGAACTTGAGATTGAGCAGCAACGCCAGAAGTAGAAAGATTGTTGGTTTCTCCATCAGTTTTTTTTGAAAAAGCGTTTTGACATGTTGATTGAGACCTTAATTATGTTTATATATGAAATAATGTATCGAGAGGCAAGGATGATCATGTTGTGGCAAGTTGGGTTTACTCCAATGTGTGTGCAAGAGACAATTGCATAAGGTTAAACGCAAGAAGACTAAAGGTTAAACAAAGTTATTGTTAGCATTACAACAAGTAACGACTTGCACAACATGCTATGGTGGGAGGAAATCCATAATATTATCTACAAATCAAATGCATCCTACCTAGTTATTAACTGTGAACATGTAGTGTAGTTAGTATTTCCATTTTTAGCGTAGTTTAAAGTTATCTAGTGTTTAATTCCATTTAAGTCCATGTAATAATAATACTCCCCCATCCCGTCCAACTTGTCATGTATTCTTTTCTAGACCGTTCCACCTGACTTGTCTTGTTTCCTGAAAAGGAAAATAATTACTATATAAACTCCAATTTTTTTTTGTGTCTTTCTATACACAATCACCTATTCATCTATATATAACCACTCACTCACAAAAATATCCGTGCTGAAATTAAATAAGACAATTGGGACGGAGGGAGTAATAATTATAGACCATTTATGAGCTTTTCAAAATTACCAGCCCAGTCCATCACCTTATTTTTATAAAAAGAAAATGTGGCGGGAACAAAAAAATATTTGCACTTCAATACCCAAGAACTCCCGCGGCCTAGCCGCTTCCTATAAATCCTAACCCCCCTCGTGATAACCCTAACCCTTAAATTTCCCTCCCAAGACCCGAAATCGACCGAATATGTTGGAGCTTCGCCTGGTTCAGGGGAGCCTGTTGAAGAAGGTTCTAGAAGCGATTAAGGAACTGGTGACCGATGCCAACTTCGACTGCTCCGCCACCGGGTTCTCGCTGCAGGCCATGGATTCCAGTCACGTGGCGTTGGTGGCGCTACTGCTCAGGTCCGAGGGCTTCGAGCACTACCGCTGCGACCGCAACATTTCCATGGGGATGAACCTCAACAACATGGCTAAAATGCTCAAATGCGCCGGAAACGATGACATCGTCACCTTGAAGGCTGACGACGGCAGCGACACCGTCACCTTCATGTTCGAGAGTCCCAGTACGTTCCATTTTCTGGCTTGATTTGTTTCTCAACTTGTTAGTATTTTTAAATTTGTAGATGCTGAAAGTAGGAATCTAGTTTAGGGAATGACAACCTTCATCCTTGGGCGACTGTTACTTATGTTTTAGTCTTCCAACTAATCTCGAGAGACGGTGATGTGATTTAACTGTTCAACTTCTTTTGTTTTTATTTTTATCATCATATCTCAGACGTGAATGAAGGTGCCTGGGATCTGCATATTAGCTTCTTAGTTATTGCTGTTAGGATCGGATTCACTACTGCAATTAATTGCTCTCTTGTAGTTAGCTCCATTGATTCGTGAGTGTGTGAAGACATGTGCAAAACTTATGTTTCAATTTAATATCTGCATAAAGTAAGTTATCTTGTTCATTGTTGGATACATGTTTCTTATTTGTGTATTTTCGCAGCACAAGATAAGATCTCGGATTTTGAGATGAAGCTCATGGTATCCCAGAAGCTGAGTACCATGCGATAGTCCGCATGCCATCTGCTGAGTTTGGTAGGATTTGTAAAGATCTTAGTAGCATTGGAGATACAGGTTGGTAATTAACCAATACATAAGATGGGGCCGGGACTCACTTCATTGTCTGTTGTTGTAGTTGTCATCTCTGTCACAAAGGAAGGTGTGAAGTTCTCGACAAGAGGTGATATCGGGACTGCAAACATCGTATGTAGGCAGAACACCAGTGTCGACAAGGTTAATTCCTCTGGCATGCCAAGACTCAGAAACAAGTTTATGACTGTTGGTCTTGTCTGTTTTGCATTTTGCAGCCGGAAGAAGCCATTGTGATTGAGATGAATGAGCCAGTATCTCTGACTTTTGCTCTTAGGTATCTCAACTCCTTCACGAAGGCGACTCCCTTGTCAAACACTGTCACCATAAGCTTATCCACCGAGCTTCCTGTTGTGGTGGAGTACAAGGTTGCAGAGATGGGCTACATACGATTCTACTTGGCACCCAAGATAGAGGAGGATGACGAGGATACCAAGCCTTGATCTTTTGCATGCTTTTTACCAAGTTTCGAACTCCTAAATCAATGTACTCTGTTTATCTTGTTATTTCAATTTCAGAATTAACAGATTCTATGTGACTGGTTGCTTAGATCAAAACAAATGTGTGCTTCGGAAGACATTAATTTATTTAAAATCGAATACATTTCTGTTGATAAGGCACACGGTAGCACAAGACAAATAAAGCGATATTCAGATGAGAAGCGAAGGTTCAAGTCGAGGCACGACGCGGCAAATCAAATCGTCCGCTCGGGGCGCCGTGAGTCCCTGCCGCTCCGTCATGTCGACACGACCACCGCCGGGCAGATCCCACTCAAAGCACTGAATCATGGTCCCAACAATAACGACCACCTCCTGAATGGCCAGCAGCATCCCCGGGCAGCCCCTCCTGCCCGTTCCGAAGGGAAGCAGCTCGAAATGCTGCCCTTTGATGTCGATGCCTGCGCTTTCCTTCTCCAGAAACCTCTCCGGCCGGAAAGCCGTCGGGTTGTCCCAGATCTTAGGGTTCCGCCCCATAGACCAGAGGTTGACGAAGAGCAGCGTGCTGGACGGAATCGTGTAGCCTTCGACCACGCATTCGGAGATGGATTTCCTCGCCAGCATGGGGATCGGGGGATGAAGCCGGAAGGTTTCCTTGATGACGGCGTGAAGGTAGGGTAGATTTGGGCCGTCGGATTCTTGCAGAATCCTGTTGAGACCGACCACCTCGCCGATCTCGTCTTGGGCTTTCTTGAGCACATTAGGATTGTTCATCAGTTCGGCAATCGCCCATTCGGCGACGATGGCCGTCGTGTCTGTGCCGGCGGTGAAGAAATCCTGATCAATATATAATTACATTACCACATTATTAATTTTAATGCAAATGTACTTCAATTTAAAGAAGCGCATATATACCAGTATGAGGGCTTTTAGATGCTCCCTGGTGAATTTGACTTCGGCTTTCCCACTCTCCATTATATCGAGAAACATATCGAGAAAATCCTTGGCCCCAGCTGCTGCTGCTGCTGCTGCTGCTGCATTAGGGTTAGTAGCGTTGGTCCGGCGCTGGTTCTCCCTGTCGGTGATGATCTTCTCCAGCAAAGCATCATACCTCCTCTGGATATCCTCCGACCTCTTCCTTATCCCCTGCAGGTCGAAGTTCTTGCAGAGCCATATGATGTCCGCCACGTCGAACTCCCCAAATATCTGAGTCACCTCCCGGATCACCGTCCGCGCCGCCTCCGCCTCCCCCTCAGTCCCCGAGCACCGTATGCTCAGCATCATATGTGATATCACGTTGCTCGTCAACTTCACTAGCTCCTCAGTCAAGTTGAAACTCTCCCCCGATTTACCTACACACACAAGCACCTACATTAATTAATACTAATATTAACTGTAAATAAAAGGAAAGCTAGGTAGGTAGGCGTGAATATATATATATATATAATATATATATAAATGAGGCACCTTTGCGCATGAGAATTTGGAGGAATGTGTTGACTTCGAGCGTCCGGATTGGCTGGAAGTGGTTGAGATTCCTGGCCCCGAGCAGCTCGTAGGTGCACAACTTCTTGATGAATTTCCAGTAAGGGTCGTAAGGTGAGAAAGCGAAGGATGACTCGTAGGTGACGATATCGATGGCGGTCGAGTGCTTGCGGGAGGAGAAGACCAGCTCGTGCGTCTTCAGGAACTCCTTGGCCAGCTCCGGCGTCGACGCCACCACGCACCGCACCGACCCCAGCCGGAGCTGCATCAGAGGCCCGTACCGTTGGGACAACTCGTGCAAGGTCTGGTGGAGCCGGGGGCCCAGGAGGTGTAAGTGGCCAATGATTGGAAGAGGGAAGGGGCCGGGGAGGGACTGCCGCCGCCGCCGGAGGAGGAGGAAGGCGGCACAAAGGAGGAAGATGGCCGCGTAGATTGCCATCTCCACTTGCTCCATCCTTTCACCTACCTATCTATTCAATTCAATGAGCCACTCCAACTATTTCCTTTTATTTATATATAGAAGACTTGCTTTTATAAGCGCTTTTCCTTCCAGTTATTAAATCACCAAAAACCTTAAATGCTCTTCAAGTCCTTTTGGATATATGAATCTAGTTTGGTAGATCCAACGGCCCGGATCGAAGTCTGGACTGTTTAATGTGTTGCCAAGGATAGGGTGGGTGCGGCGTGTGGTTCGGCTTCCCCTAAACTTTTTAATTTTTTGTCGGTGAGAAATTAAACTTCTTTCAACGAAGGATATCAACTACTACTATAATTCTCTCCCCCCCCCCCTCTTTTTAAGTCAACCCGCAATATATAGTGTAATTGATTCATAATCTAATTAATTCAAAGTTAATCTAGTGTTTACTCTGGTTAGAATCAATTTAAACTCTATTTATACAATATATAATACTGTAAACTTTAATTAAGTCAATGTATTCCATAATAAGTATAATATCTCGAGAATTAGTTCAAAAAACAAAGCTTCAACCACCATATAATTCCCCAATTATGCAAAGAATGAATTATTATTATGAGAGGAATAAGTTAAAGACTAAAATAACCCCAATACAGTACCAAGACATTAGACACACGTACGTTAACTATATGCCACTCATCTTACCTAACTCAAAAGGGGGGCAAATCAATCACTATCGTCTATCATTACTCATACTCTGCCTGTTGGATAACAGCAATATTGTACTGCTACCCCTCACCGATAAATATATACTCTCCCCAATATATATGCCTATTTGTTTTTCCACACATATTAAGAAAATATTTAATGATATAAAAGTTAAATAAATATTAACATTGTAATACGAGTAAATTAAAGTAAATGACTAAAAAATTAAAGACATAATTATATTTTTTATTAGAAAAGTTGGATAAAGTTGTCTTTTTCTAAATTCTCATATTAATTAGACGTGTTAAAGTTAGTGAAAGATTTAGTTAGACACAAAAAATTGTTAATATGCATATAAATTTGGGACAAACGAAAAAGGAAAGTAGACATATATGTTCGGGACGGAGGGAGTATGTATTTAGATATAAAGAAGAGAATAAATAATAACTTTGGGAATTTAGAAATGTATATTTCAAATTTTAGGAACAAAACCTCAAATTTTCAAAAAAATACAAAACTTTAGCATGACAATTTTCTGATTTTATATATTTTCAACAAAATGCGGCTTTTTAAAATATATGATGAACATGTATTTACATTTTGTAAATGTGATGCCCACCAGAGATCGAAATCACATGTACAATGATCAAATCTTGCAATGGGCCAAGATCAAAATTTTAGGATTCGGGTGCAATGGGCCAAATTCAAGGCCCAATTTCCTTGGATAAATTTTGCATATAAGGTCTAATTCAGATTTTACGCAACATTTTATTTGAAATTTCTAACTCTAAACTTTATTTAATCAATTTGTTTAGTAATAATAGCATTCTATTATTATTATTATTAAATCTCTCCCAAACTTGTACTGGGTGGTGAGTTTTAGTTTAGAAGTTATATTTATAGTCAATTTTCAGGATTTACTTGGTTGGATTTTGAAGTTATAGAAGGTTTTTACATACACCTATTTTTTTAGTTTAAAGGGAAATGAATAGTAGACTGTTGGAACCCTATTGCTCCCTTCTTTCTAAGCTAATCAAGTAAATAAGAAGCGTATATACAACCAAAATGAATTGTGGACTTGGAATGTAAGTTGAAGAATCAATATGATGAGAAGAAAAGATACTGGATACTTAGTATTAGAAATCATGTTAAACTTGAGCTACAAAACCTGTACCTCATAAACATGCATCAATAATAAAGGAGAACACCTTCACTTTGCTTTTCTTTCTGTATCAAATCCCTAGTTCATTCATGTACACAATGATCACCATGAAACTAGAGCTATCAAGTTTGGGGGTCGAAGTAGAGGAACAACGGTGACCGAAGTCAGAGAAAAAAATCGAGAGTTCCTAAATATAGTTTTAAATGTGCAAAAATAATATATATTTTTTCAAGTTAGAAAAAATGTGCAACGTCTTTAAATTTCTTAAAGGTTAACCCCTTTAAAATATTTGAATTCGAATGCTAAAATAATAATTTTTTTCATATATAAAATTGAGAAAAATCTCCAAATTTTTAAAGGTTAACCCCTTTAAAAAATTAGCAAATCGAACGCAAAAATAATATATTTTTTTTCAAGTCTTTAGATTTCATAAAGGTTAACCCCTTTAAAATATTTGCAATTCGAATGCTAAAATAATACTCCCTCCGTTTCTTTATTGATGTCTACCTTACCATTTTAGGCTGTTTCATTATTAATGTCTACTTTCCTAAAATGGCAAATTCTCACTATCAACCCAATATGAGGTGGGCCCCTCATTATTTATTATCCATCTAATTTTCTTATACACTTTCTCTCTCCAAAAGTTTCTCTTTTGCACGATTCCGCTCCGCTCCGAACGTAGAAAATTTTGATTTTTAACTTTTTAAAAACTTTAGATTATTTCTTTTATTACAACATAAAAAAAATAATAAAAAAAATAAATCAAATGCTTAAACTATGCCTTAATAACATTTAGATAAATTCACACCAATCATTCATCGAAAACCGTGCCAATTTATTAATACAATTTAAACTCATTAATACACCCACTACCTTAATCTCCGTGCCGATTCTCAACTAGACATTAATAAAGAAACGGAGGGAGTAATTTTTTTCATATATAAAAATTGAGCAAAATCTAAAATGTTTTAAACGTGCAAATCAAATGAATTTTTTTTCGAGTTAGAAAAAAGTGCAACATCTTTAGATTTCTTAAAGGTTAACCCCTTTAAAATATTTGAATTCGAATGCTAAAATAATTTTTTTTTCATCTATAAAATTTGAGAAAAATCTCCAAATTTTTAAAGGTTAAAAAATTAGCAAATCGAACACAAAAATAATATATTTTTTTCAAGTTAGAAAAAATGGGCAACGTCTTTAGATTTCTTAAAAGTTAACCCCTTTAAAATATTTGCAATTCGAATGCTAAAATTATAATTTTTTTCATATATAAAAATTGAGCAAAATCTCCAATTTTTTAAAGATTAACCCCATAAAAAATTAGCAAATCAAATGCAAAAATAAAATATATTTTTTTCAAGTTAGAAAAAATGTGCAACGTCTTTAGATTTCTTAAAGGTTAATACCATTAAAATATTTGCAATTCGAATGCTAAAATAATAAATTTTTTTCATATATGAAAAATTGAGCAAAATTTCCAATTTTTTAAAGGTGTTACCCTTTAAAAAATTAGCAAATCGAATACAAAAAATAGTATATTCTTATTCTTCAAATTAGAAAAAATGTGCAACGTCTTTAGATTTTGAGTAATTAATCATTTTGGTGTCTAAACTTTCAAATTTTTTGAGTTTTGGTGTCCTTACTTCAAAAGTTGTATATTTGGTGCCTAAACTTAAGAAACACTAGCAATTTTGGTGTTTTTTATTATTTTAATAATTAAATAATATTATATTGATTTAAAGAAAGGTAAAATTGTAAGATTATGTAAACTTTTTAATTTTTTTTTATAATAATAATGATTTTAAACTATTAAAATAATAGGTTATGATAATTTAATACTTTATGTTAATTTTATTTAATAGTTAATTATTTATGTTTTATTTTCAATGTTTAAAATAAAGTAATAATTTATTCTAATTTTTTAATTTTTGTAAATAATTTTTTTTAATGTTGCACAAACATTACAATGTTAAAATGAGGTCTAAAAGTTATAGCTATATATATAATTATTAAACTATTTTGATAATAATATTATTATAAGAATGTGTGTTTAATTTGTTAAAAATAAATGTTAAATTGTGAGACACCAAAACAGAAATAATTTATGAAGTATGGGCACCAAAATTGCAATTTTTAAAGAATGAGCATCAAAACTCAAAAAAAGTGTAAGTGTAGGCACCAAAATCGCAACTTTCTCTTAGATTTTTTGAAGGTTAACCCCTTTAAAATATTTGCAATTCGAATACTAAAATAATATTTTTTTTCATATATGAAAAATTGAGCAAAATCTCATATTTTTTAAAAAATTAGCACATCAAATGCAAAAATAAAATATTTTTTTTTTTCGATTTAGAAAAAATGTGCAACGTCTCTAGAATTTTTGAAGGTTAACACCATTAAAATATTTGCAATTGGAATGCTAAAATAATAATTTTTTTTCATATATAAAAATTGAGCAAAATCTCCAATTTTTTAAAGGTTAACCCCTTAAAAAATTAGCAAATCAAATTAAAAAATAATATATTTTTTTTTCAAGTTAGAAAAAATGTGCAACGTCTTTAGATTTCTTAAAGGTTAACACCTTTAAAATATTTGCAATTCGAATGATAAAATAATAATTTTTTTTCATATATAAAACATGAGCAAAATCTCCAATTTTTTAAAGGTTAACCTTAAAAAAAATTAGCAAATCGAAAACAAAAATAATATATTTTTATTCAAGTTAGAAAAAATGTGCAACATCTTTAGATTTCTTGAAGGTGTTACCCTTTAAAATATTTGCAATTCGAATGCTAAATAATTATTTTTTTCATTTATGAAAAATTGAGCAAAAATCTCCAATTTTTTAAAGGTAAACCCCTCTAAAAAAATTAGCAAATCAAATGCAAAAATAATATTCCCTCCGTCCCACTAGAAACGACACGTTTCTTCTGGACGCGGAAATAAAAAAAGTGATGTTATGTGGTGTAGATTATTTATCTTTTTAGTAGTTAAATATGGTCCATACAATCTTTACTATTTTAGGAAACGTGTCATTTCTAGAGGAATGACCCAATAAGGAAAACGCGTCATTTCTAATGGGACGGGGGGAGTATTTTTTTTTCGAGTTAGAAAAAATGTGCAACGTCTCTAGAAATTTTGAAGGTTAAAACCTTTAAAATATTTACAATTCGAATGCTAAAATAATAATATTTTTCATATCTAAAAATTGAGCAAAATCTCCAATTTTTATAAGGTTAACCCCTTAAAAAATTACCAAATCAAATGCAAAAATTATCTATTTTTTTTCAAGTTAGAAAAAATGTGCAATGTCTTTAGATTTCTTAAAGGTTAACACCTTTAAAATATTTGCAAATTGAATGCCAAAATAATAATTTTTTCATATATGAAAATTGAGCAAAATCTAAAATTTATTAAAGGTTAATAACCTCTTTAAAATATTAGCAAATCAAATGCAAAAAATAAATTTTTATTCAAGTTAGAAAAACTTTCAACGTCCCTAGAATACTTAAAGGTTAACCCCTTTAAAATATTTACAATTTGAATGCTAAAATAATAATTTTTTTCATAAATTACAAATTCTGCAGAATCTCCAAATTCTTAAAGGTTAACCCCTTTAAAAAATTAGCAAATCGAATGCAAAAATATTACTTTTTTATTCAAGTTAGAAAAAAAATTTAACGTCCCTAGAATACTTAAAGGTGTCAACGTCCCTTTAAAATATTTGCAATTTGAATGCTAAAATAATAATTTTTCATATATCAAAATTGAACAAAATCTCCAAATTTTTAAAGGTAGTTACCCTTTAAAAAATTAGCAAATCGAATGCAAAAATAATAATTTTTTTTGAAGTTAGACAAAATGTGCAAAGTCTCTAGAATTTTTATAGGTGAACCCCTTTAAAATATTTGCAATTTGAATGTTAAAAAAAATTAATATTTTACATATATGAAAAATTGCACAAAATCTCAAAATTTTTAAAGGTTAACCCCCCTTTAAAAAATTAGCAAATCAAATGCAAAAATTATCTATTTTTTTTCAAGTTAGAAATAATGTGCAACGTCTTTAGATTTCTTAAAGGTTAACACCTTTAAAATATTTGCAATTTGAATGCAAAATAATAATTTTTTCATATATAAAAATTGAGCAAAATCTAAAATTTATTAAAGGTTAATATCCTCTTTAAAAAATTAGCAAATCGAATGCAAAAATAATAATTTTTTTTGAAGTTAGACAAAATGTGCAAAGTTTCTAGAATTTTTATAGGTGAACCCCTTTAAAATATTTGCAATTCGAATGTTAAAAAAAATATTTTACATATATGAAAAATTGCACAAAATTTTTAAAGGTGTTAACCCCCCTTTAAAAAATTAGCAAATCAAATGCAAAAATAAAATATTTTTTTTTCTAGTTAGAAAAAATGTTCAACGTCCCTAGAATACTTAAAGGTTAACCCCTTTAAAATATTTGCAATATGAATGCTAAAATAACATTTTTATTCATATATAATAAATCGAACAAAATCTCCAAATTTTTGAAGGTGTTACCCCTTTAAAAAATTAGCAAATCAAATGCAAAATAAATAATTTTTTATTCAAGTTAGAAAAAAATTTAATTGTCCCTAGAATACTTCCCATTTAAAATATTTGCAATTTGAATACTAAAATAATAACTTTTTTCATATATTAAAAATAGAGCAAAGTCTCCAAATTTTTAAAAGTTAGCCCCATTAAAAAATTAGTAAATCGAATGCAAATATAATAATTTTTTTTTGAAGTTAGAAATAATGTGCAAAGTCTCTAGAATTTTTAAAGGTTAACCCCTTTAAAATATTTGAAATTCGAATGCTAAAATAATAATTTTTTTCATATACAAGAAATCGAACAAAATCTCCAAATTTTTAAAGGTTAAGCCTTTTAAAAAATTAGCAAATCGAATGCAAAAATAAAATATTTTTTTTAGTTTGAAAAAATGTGAAAATTCTCTAGAGTACTGAAAGGTTAACCCCTTTAAAATATTTGCAATTCGAATTCTAAAATAATAATTTTTTCATATATTAAAAATTGAGCAAAATCTCCAAAATTTTAAAGGTTAACAACCCCTTTAAAAATTTAGCAAATCGAATGCAAAAATATTTTTTTTTGAAGTTAGAAAGAATGTGCAAAGTCTCTAGAATTTTTAAAGGTTAACCCCTTTAAAATATTTGCAATTCGAATGCTAAAATAATAATTTTTTTCATATACAATAAATCGAACAAAATCTCCAAATTTTTAAAGGTTAAGCCTTTTAAAAAATTAGCAAATCGAATGCAAAAATAAGAATTTTTTTTTGAAGTTAGAAAGAATGTGCAAAGTCTCCAGAATACTTAAAGGTTAACCCCATTAAAATATTTGCAATTCGAATGCTAAAAAAAATAATATTTTACCTATATTAAAAATTGAACAAAATCTCACAATTTTTAAAGGTTAACCCCGTTAAAAAATTAGCAATTTGGATGCAAGAATAAATTTTTTTTTGAAGTTAGAAAGAATGTGCATAGTCTCTAGAATTTTTAAAGATTAACACCTTTAAAATATTTGCAATTCGAATGTTAAAATAATATTTTTTTTTCATATATGAGCAGTTGAGCAAAATCTCAAAATTTTTAAAGGTTAACCAACCCCCTTTAAAAAATTAACAAATCAAATGCAAAAATAGTAATTTTTTATTCAAGTTAGAAAAAATATTTAACGTCCCTAGAATACTTAAAAATTAACCCCTTTAAAATATTTGAAATTTGAATGCTTAAATAATAATTTTTTTCATATATTAAAAATTAAACAAAATCTCCAAATTTGTAAAGGTTAACCCCTTTAAAAATTAGCAAATCGAATGCAAAAATAATAATTTTTTTTTGAATTTAGAAAAAATGTGCAAAGTCTCTAGAATACTTTGCAAATCTCAAAATTCATATATAATTTTTTTCATATATTTAACGTCCCTAGAATACTTAAAAATTAACCCCTTTAAAAAATTAGCAAATCGAATGCAAAAATCAAATATTTTTTTCTAGTTAGAAAAAATATGCAAAGTCTCCTTAAAAAATTTGCAATTCGAATTCTAAAATAACAAATTTTTTCGTATATAAAAAATTGAGCAAAATCTCCAAATTTTTTAAGGTTAACCCCTTTAAATAATTATCATATCCAATAAAAAAAATAATAATTTTTTTTAAGTTAAAAAAATGTGCAAAGTCTCTATAATTTTTAGAGGTTAACCCCTTTAAAATACTTTGTTGGTCCGGAGATGTGAGTCAAGTGTAGAGGGTGTAGAGGGGGGGGGGGGGTGAATACAACTGAGTACTAGTTCTTTTTCTCAAACTCGAAGGACAACGGAGCTGTAGGTTGCAACTGATGAACAATGCCAGATAGTAACCTTCTGATCGCGGGTCAGAGTGAGTCAGCTACTGAGTCTCTCCTACTGACTTTTGTCAGTACTTGATTCTCAACCGGAGACTTTTGTGCGGATAAGTGTGTAGGGCCCGATAGATTTCGTCTCATTTGAAAACGTGTTTTTCGTAAACCAAATTATTTTGGCTAGTGCACTTTTTGAATAAGTTTTATGCAAAGTACGAGTTTGAAAGAGATTTGTATGCAGTGCAATAAAACAGTAAACGACACAAGCAATTTTTAACGTGGTTCGGATACGCAAGATCCTACGTCCACGGTCCTGCTGAACAGGAGGTCTTGTTGATTAATCTGAGCAAGCCTCAGCAAGGTATCTGTGCACTGGACAGACCCTTTCAAGTTATAGTCCTTAGCGACTTTACAATTCAAACCGGAGTTTGAAGGGGAGGGGATTTTCTCCAACTATGAAGGAGTTCTTACAATAAGAACAGTCACAAAATGTGAACTCATTCGAAGGTTCTAAGCTATAGATATGAACGATTGAGCTTAGATAGAGAAGAGAGATCTAAAGAAGGAAATTCTAGAGAGAAGAACTAAAAATATTCTGCTAAGCAAGTTCTTCCCTGGATCTTCTTGAAAGCGCTAGAGTGTTTTGAAAGCTTGAGCGTGTAATCCCTTTGATATCCCGTTCGTGGAGCTCGAAAATGCTTCTCTATTTATAGTTGTGACCCAGACATTTGTCCGTTGGAGAGGACGATGCCACGTGTCATGTTGGGTGATGATTCTATCCTCAGCACTGTTTCACTCAGTGGGAAATGATTCTATCTTCTATACTGAACCAAGCTCAGTAGCCTATGTACTCTGAACTGTTGAGAAGATTTGAGGATCCCAAAACCCTATCTGATTGGTGAACCATTCCGTTGTATATGTTGTTTGTCTCTGAGGTTTCAGACTCAGTAGACACTCTGCTCTGGTCAAGGCGCTCAGTAGCTTATTTGCCTCAGCACCAGTGTAGAAGACTCAGTGATACTGGACTCAGCAGGAGCAAGATATGCGAGAGAGTCGATCGGCCCGAACTCGGCAGAGTAGTTCATCTGGACTCGGAGCTGATCTTCGATAGACTTATCTCGATTGTCTATCTACGAATACAAGGTCGGACTCGAGCATCGGCGGATAGTCTTCGGGGCTGTCGAGAATCTTTTGAAAGACAATCGGCATTGTCATATACGAGGATGAGAGAAGTCAGCTTCAGCTTGTCTCGAAGTCTGTGCTGTCTCAACCGCTCTATCCGCCTCGACAAATGACAAGCATACACGTGTCATCCTACCTACTAAAGCTGTAAGTCAACACTTTCCGGAAAAGGAGGAAAAGACACTGTTACCTACGCCAAAAGAGCCGTTTGCTACCAAAAAGAGAGAGAGAGAAGAAGATCGTCTCCAACGGATCTTTCTCAATCTCTTCTCTATAAATAGAGGGATCATTCAAGATTTGAATGAGAGACACAGAGAGAGAGTTCACGAGCTAACGAAGAAACGAACACACACACGAACTTTCAAACGAGCGAATTCCAAAGCCTAAGTCTTCCGCAAGAATCGAAAGAGTTATCTCCGGCGAAAGACTACCTTTAAGCTCATAAGGGAACCAAGCTGAACCGTCAACAAAGCATCTAGTATCCAAGCGACGTGACACGAACTTATAGCTAAACCTCAACTGTTCGTCGCTCTAGAAGCTACATTCTTGTTCCCATCCCTCTTAACCCTAAGCTCAACCGATATATCCATAGCTTAGACGAAGGAGTTCACCTTTGAACCCAATCCTTATTGTATAAGGACTCCTTCAATGTTGGAGAAGTTTGTCAAACACTTTAAGTTTGATAGAAGTGTAAACTGGGACTTGCTCAGTATAATCCCCAAGCCACAGCTTTGTCCTGTGCACAAGCTGACTGAGACTAACTCAGTATAATAAATAGCCTCCTGATCTATCGGGACAGTGGACGTAGGATTGTTGATATCCGAACCACTTTAAAAATCTCTCGTGTCGTTTACTTATGTTCTTTTCTTTGTTACATTGATTTTCTTGTGCATACTTGAACATCTTATTTAAAATCAATTAAGCTGTCTCGATATCTTGAACTTCTTATCTACCGAACCGAGACTTAAAACGTTTTCTCATAAAAACCGATTTGGGCCTACACTATTCCGCGCACCGAACTCTTGCTCGATCGATACGGAATTCGACCTAGTCGGTTAGCGAGATCTCGGCCGAGTCGGACTTTTAGCCTTTAACACGATTCGGAACGGTTATGCAGTGTCTGAATCATTTCGATGCGGCATCTTCCCGAATAGGACCGTTCGTGTTCGAAGTTGAGAAATTTGGATTCGGGTGTATTCACCCCCCCTACACCTGAACTCACTCTCGGTACCAACAATTGGTATCGGAGCGGGAGTTCCTTAAGACTCTTGTCACTTTGAGGCCCGGTCTATTCGAACGGATCCGGAGGAAAACGTTTTTCACCGCATATCACTCTACATTCATATCAATATTTTTCATGGCTGATATGTCGGGTATAAGAATGGTACCCATGTTCTCGGTGGAGAATTATGGAGTGTGGTGAGTCGGAATGGAAGCACATCGACATCCCTCCATGACGATATGGCGAAGTGCTTGAAGATGGACCTATCGTTCCCATGATCGATAGTGTTGTAATTCAAGTGAAGGAGGAGGAATGGTGACCGGGAAGAAGATCCCTAAAGACAGAAGTCTCTTCACTCCTGAAGAGAAGAAGCTTCACAATCTAGACCGAGTGGCCGGGAATGCCCATACTAACCACTCTTAGCGATTCTTATCTTGGCGGGGTTCGGGAATGCAAAACCGCTAAAGAACTCCGGGATGCTCTAGCGCTACCGAGTCGAGGGACTCGGAAGATTAAAGCGAATAAACTAGCGCTAGAACTCCAAAAGGCTGGAAAGCTTGTCTCTCATGCACGGTGACAAAATCGAAGATCCGAACGTCAGTTACCAATCGATGAACTCAATCAACGAGCTGGGAAAGACATTCGACAACCGAGAAATGAATCTAAAGATACCGAGGGGCCTTGCTCGGACGGACCTTTGGACACCTTTTGCCACTCTATTGCGACATTCGATTTAGATGTTGTCTCTCCCGACCATATCTTTTCGTAATTACGGGCGAGAGGAGTTTGAGTTCGACGGACCTCAAAGAAAGCTGAGAGCTGAAGCTGACACAAAGATCGACCATGCTTTCAAAGCAACAGTCAGCACAACATCTCCCGTGACGAGCAAGACGACGAGTAAGACTGAGCCTTCACTCAATGATCTACAAGAAGGAAGTCTCGCTCAGAAGTATGCGTCGCTCATTTGTAAAGTATCAGAAGGAGAAAGAGAGGCGTAGAAGGCTGACCAAAGTGTACCGAGACACAAAAGGTAAGTCAGAATATACACCAAAACGCTCTCCTGACTCACATTCTTCTGAATGCAGAAAGAAAGATGACTCAGCACCCTCAAGGGATAGTGCAACCAAAGAAGAAAAAGTCATCACTTGCTACAACTGCAAAAAGCCGGGACATTATCAATATGATTGTCCCGAGCTCGCAGTAGTCTTGAACGCGCAAACACATAAGGCAAGGAGAGAGAAATTCGCCCAGAAAAGACAATCCTACATAGCTGGCAGAATCTCAGACGACTCAGAAGAGGTCGACTCCTTTATGGATTCATCTGACGATGAAGCAGCCTTCATGGCCTTAGAGCATGAAGCAGATGAATCGACTGAAATGTGCATGATGGCAGGCGAAGAGGATGAGGTAAATTCTCATGAACCAGTCAACTCCTCTTCACACTGCACACATGACACTGTTTCAGGTGCAGATGGGAATTTGGACATCACAACCGCATATGAAGATCTACTAGATGAACAAATTCAAATGAGTCGCAGCCTCAAGCAAGACTCTTCGGGGAGTTGGATACCACGAAAGTGGAGAATCGGAGACTTTCTCGGGAGAGTCGGGTTACTACCGAGGCCGAAGGACTTGTGGTGAGACTCGGGGGAGGAGATAAACTCTCTGATGGCCAAGTTTCAGCATCAAGAAGATCGGATTTCAGTTTTGACCAATGACTTGACTCAGAAAGATACTAAACTGAGTCTGCTGAAGCAAAAACTGTCAGGACTTCAGACCGAACATGATGCACTGAAGAAAAGTGATGATGTCTGGAGGAACCTGATGACTGAGAGGTACATGGGCGCTGAAAAGAAATTGGAGGCTATGTTAGCAAGCAACAAGCCAAAGCACCGCAAGGAAGGACTTGGATTCGGCCCGGGGGAGCTTCCTCGTACGCCTAATACACTCGGAAGGACGGCTTGCCGATAGGTTTGTTCGAGGAGAGACCATCAATGCTGATATACTGAACCCCCTCGCAAAGAACAAACAAAAGATGAAAGCACCTCATCCTACTCAGCAGCATTCTGACAACAAGATCAAAGCCAAAGTACCCCAGTTCAGTCAAGGGGGAACTAGCAAATCAAAATTGGCCGATCAGTATGAACCTCCAAAACTGACACATCCAGCTCAGTATGGGTCATATTATTATGAACCTATAGTCAGAAGATTCTGGAGATTCTGGCCGAACAAGTCTAGCAAGAGACACTCTAGCAAGGGGACTGCCGAATGAAATATTCAGCAAAGACACTCAGTGTAAAGCATGTCTGAAGGGAAAGCAAACAAAGAATCAAAATCCAACGGTTCCATCTCCTTCCACCGATGGAATCCTTCGACTGCTACATATGGATTTGTTCGGTCCAGTCTCCCCGGTGACGATCGAGGCGGGAAATATGCATTAGTGGTCATAGATGACTACTCGCGCTACACATGGGTTATATTCATTGCCAACAAGTCTGACATCAAAACGAGTTACCAACGCTTCGAAAAGGCTCGGTGTCGAGAAGAACACCAAGATCGAGAAAAATACGTTCGGACAGGAGGCCGAGTTCCTTAATTCCATGGTAGAGGAGTTCGCGAGCGAAGGAATAGAGCATGAGACATCGGCTGCCCGCACACCTCGGCAAATTGGAGTTGCTTGAACGAAAGAACAGAACTCTCAAAGAAGCGGCTAGAACTCTACTCGCAGATTCGGGACTCCCATCCAAATTGCGGGCGAAGCAACGGATCTTTGCGTGTTACACTCGAGAATAGATCTCTACCGACAAAGCAGCATAAGAGGACACCATATAAACTATGGAACGGCGGGAAGCCTTCTCTATCTTATTTCCATATCTTTGGTTGTTCATGCTTTATCCACAATAATGGGAAAGATCGATCAAGACTTTTGATAGCAAGTCGGATCGGGGAGTATTCTTAGGATACTCTCGGGTCAAGCAAAGCTTTCGAGTATTCAACTATCGGATTCTTTGCGTGGAGGAAAGCCCTCATGTTGTTTTTAACGAGTTTGCTACGAAGACGGGAGCAATAACTCAAATTCGAATACGAGGACATCGGTAGACAGTACAGGATCTAAGCTTAAAGGATAAACCCGAAAAGATCCGGCTATGTTGGGATGATGATTCAAACGAAGAAACCGAAGACAAATCTCTCGAATCTCAACCAGCGAGAGCGGTAGGCGAGCGATTGATTCTCCCGACGGAATCAATCCCGGGTAACTCAGGTCGATGAAGAAACCCAAGAGGTAAGCGAGACCACTCCCGAGAATAACAACTCGGGGGGGAACATCTAGTAATGTTCCCTGCTGAATGCCCCCGAACACTGGTGACTCGATGAGACCATACTCTTATCACCGAAATTCTTCAATCTCAGAATAGTACAACTGAAATGCCTAACTCACCTACTATCTGTGTTGAACAAATTTCAGATGAAGAGCTGAAACTTCATAGATCGTGGCTCGATGCTCACACTGCTGATCTAATCATTGGAGATCCCTCAGCTAATGTCAAGACAAGATCCAGTTACGTCAAGGAGAAAGCGCATTATTTTCCCGCTTCTTGTCTCTTGAAGAGCCTCGGACCATTGAGGATGCATTAAAGGATCTTGGCCCGGATCATAGCTATGCGGGAGGAGGCTGAATCGGTTTACGAGAAACGAAGTGTGGGAGCTTGTAGACGGACCCGTCATCAACATGTCATTGGAACCAAATGGGTCTTCAAAAACAAGCGAGATGAAAACAACGTTATAGTAAGGAACAAAGCAAGGCTCGTGGCTAAAGGCTACTGTCAAGCTGAAGGAATAGATTTCGATGAAACCTTCGCTCCAGTTGCAAGATTGGAGGCAATTAGACTATTCCTAGCCTACGCAACACATAAAAGATTCAGAGTTTATCAAATGGATGTGAAGTCTGCGTTCCTGAATGGCGTCTTTGAAAGAAGAAGTCTATGTGGAACAACCGCCCGGCTTTCAGCGGGGACATCAAGTATATAGACTCGAGAAAGGCTCGTATGGGTTAAAACAAGCACCAGGGCTTGGTACGATACCCTGTCGAGTTTCTTCTTCAGAAAGGTTTTCAGAA
The DNA here is from genome assembly GCA_028984105.1 of Lavandula angustifolia. NCBI lineage: Eukaryota > Viridiplantae > Streptophyta > Magnoliopsida > Lamiales > Lamiaceae > Lavandula > Lavandula angustifolia. The sequence goes on from CM054808.1 coordinate 34,567,149, forward strand.
AGGCACAGTAGACCGCACTCTATTCAGCATTCGACTGGAAGAAGACTTATTACTTGTGCAGATCTACGTGGATGACATCATATTCGGATCAAAGAATGTCATCATGTGTCAACAATTTGAAAAGATGATGAAGGATAAGTTCGAGATGTCAATGATGGGAGAAATGAACTACTTCTTTGGTTTTCAAGTCAAGCAATCTGAAAAGGGAACGTTCATCAACCAAGGCAAATACACTCGAGACCTCATCAAAAGATTCGGCTGCACATCCGGCAAATCTATCAAGATCCCGATGAATACGAATATGAAGATAGATCTTGATAAAGAGGGAGTATCAGTAGACCAAACCGAATATCGTGCTATAATTGGTTCATTATTATATTTAACAGCTACTCGTCCTGACATAACTTATGTTGTAGGTGTCTGTGCTCGATTTCAGGCGAATCCCAAGCAGAGCCATATGGACTCAGCAAAGAAGATTCTCTGCTATCTCCGAGGAACACCTGACATGGGTTTATGGTATCCAACTGATGATAATATTGAACTAACTGGCTATTCTGATGCTGACTATGCAGGATGTAGAATTGACCGAAAATCAACTTCAGGAACATGTCAGTTCCTTGGCAGCAAGCTGATCTCATGGTTTTCAAAGAAATAGCACTCAGTAGCTACGTCGACTACTGAAGCTGAATACATGGCTGCCGGAAGTTGTTGCGCCCAAATCCTTTGGCTGAGACAACAGCTGAGAGACTATGACGTCATTCAGAATGAAGTGCCGATCTTCGCGATAGTACCGGTGCTATTGCAATCACTCGGGAATCCTGTACTACACACGAGATGCAAGCACGTGGACATCGGACATCACTTCATTCGTGACCATGTCGAAAAGAAGGATATCGAGGATGGAAAAGATCCCATACCGACAAGCAACGGACTGACATACTGACCAAGCCTCTAGCTGAATCCAGATTCAGAGAACTTTCAGTAGAGCTAGGTCTGTTGGACCCTACTGACCCCAGTCAGTAAGAAGGTTCCATGAGAGGACTATTTCAGTAAGGGGAAATGTTCACTCTCAGTACTGAATGTATTCAGTACATAGAGATTCAGAAACCATCTACACGAGGTATCAGCTGACTACCATGTTCAGCTGACAGGTTTGCGTATCTCTACTCAGTAGTAATTTATATAACAGTACCTTGCATTTATGACAAAGATTCAGCATGATATTAATATCTCTTGGTTTGTCCTTATTATTAACGGATTTCATTTAATGCACGACATTCCATACATAAGCTTGCTGAACTCTGCGCGCATTTAATGCATGTCTTTTCACAGTTACTACTTAGGCTATTTTACAACTGGCTTTGACTTAGGTGGCATATGCGATCATTACCTATAATATAACTTCTAATCTTGACCGTCCATTCTATAAAGCAGTTTAAACTCAACCTTTGATCAAATAACTGTTCATCTTCCTGTTTGATATATATATTTGATCATATCTTCTCAAACCGCCATTAGCATACTTCAAATCTTTCAAGTCCGAAAAATCCAAGATTTGCAAAAGCAATCCTTACTTACAACTTCATCTTCATATCTTATCTCGATTTTATTGGTATGCTTATTAGAAGCTGTTCTTGTATTCTCTGTTTCTTCGGTATCAATATATATAAAGCTGTTGTATCTAAAGCGATACTAATAAGATTCTTATGTAACAGTACTATGGCGAACATAAGCGTAGATGCCCCTCATAACATGGAGGACATTCTTGCAAAAGGCCGTGTCGCGGTGCGAACCGGTCATGGAATTCGATGCGTGCGACCTAGACTACATGGATGAGATCTTCGCATCTCTAAGGGAGTCCGGTGCGGAGAAGTTTTTATCGAGGAAGCCAACGTTCTTCCTTCCTCGACAGTGGCCGAGATATACCTCAATTCGGACTCCATCTCTGGAGACATCATTGGGAGGTTCGAACTTACTCCATCAACAATGCTTCCCAACGCCTTGAAACGTATATCTATCAAGGAAGCACCGAAGAACGACTTTGACTTGCCATCCGAAGGAATCGGCACCGTAGGCTACAATGACGACTCGGTAGACGAGTACCTATCCATATTCTCGCGGAAAGCCAACAACCTTCGAGTGCTTTTCCCAAGAACGCCATGCTACCACAATACTGAGCCTTGGCTTACATTGTCACTCATTGGCCGACAAGCCAAGCCGGCTCATTTGATCGGGTCTCCCGACCTAAGATTCAATTAATGATGGCGATATACGATGGCGCTAAGATCAACCTGGATGATTTCTTCATCCGAGAATTCATGATCCAGCGGCCAAGTTTGACAAGTCAACACGCATCCCGAGCGCGAAGGGGAAATTACCTTGTATGGGCTGAAGCTCTCGGTAGAACAAGTCACCTTTGATGATAAAGAGTATTTCAATGTGAAAAAGGTGCGCTTCCACAACCCGATCTGCTGCCCTTCAGCAGATAGGGTCAGGTCCCCAAGCTCAACTGACTAAGCCTCAGCAGGCTGCACCTTCAAAGAAGAGAACACCTCCAGCAAAAATATCTAAGGCACTGGCTAAGAAACTGAAGAAAGCCATCCCGGACGTGCTGCTTGAATCGAGGTATCTCCTCGAAACTCCCGCCGAACGAGGCTACTCAGCAACCTATTCAGCCAGAGTCTTCTGAGAAGACTCAATCAGTGGAGAAGGGAGTCTCCACTGAAGAACCAATAGAGATGGAACAAGGGGAGGCTACTGAAGCTCACAGTGAATAAATTCAACGCCTAGACAGCCCCCTCACAGTTCCTCCACTCAGCAGTATGCCACCTGCTGAACATCAGACGTCTCCAATCGACTTGGAATCTGAGACGGCGTCTGAAGAAGAAACAATCAGGATGGAAGCGTCAGTGATTCTATCCAGAGCATCTCGATAAATTCTTCAACTGATTCCGGAGCTTGCTGACTACTCCGATCTGATGCTTATTGCCAAATCAGCAAGGCTCCACATGTTGCTGCGACATCAGGAGTGGCCTTGTCTACAATGCCTAGTTCTCCATTTTTCCTGTCAGCAGCTTCATGAAGAAGAACTGAGATTGAGGGAACAAATAGGCTATTCAGAGCCTGAAGACCTCAGCTCAATGGAAAATTTGAGGGCTGCAATGCTGGCAATGGTATATGATCGACAACTTGCCTCAGGCCCAGCACCCTCAGATGGGTCAGACCATGACGACCCACCCAGTGATTCAGGCCCTGGAAAGCCTGGTGAGGGAAATCCCTAGGACAAGGATACACTCACTTCTGCAGAAGCTCAGCGTCCGCTCAGTATCCTTAGACCTGCGAAGTCGACGGCTGGTACCTCAGCATCCACAGAGCCCGCTCAGCTCTTGTTGGAGTCTGCATTCGAGGTAGCGCCCAGCCCGCATCATCGACGTTCCAAGTATGTGGCGAGGGCTATTAAAAGCTAAGGCACTCAGAACCGTGCCCTCGCCAAGGCAGTCCACAACGTGTGGAAGAAGACTACTGAAGCCACCGCTACTGAGCTTCAGGGGCTGAAATCCTCTATGTCCCAATCAGCCGCCCCTGATGTCTCTGCCATTGTCACTCAAGCACTGGCTCAGCAGCAGACGAAATTTGATGATCAGCTCAGGATCTTCCAGGAAGGACAAGCTAAGCTTCTTGCAGAGTTCAAGGCATCTTTGTCTAATCATTCTGAGTCCTTCGCTGAACAAGCCCAGACCACTGAGATCAGATTAGACAACATTCAGTTGGTCATGGAAGATAAGATCTCTGAAAAGCTGAAAGAGTTCAAGGAAGCGGTGACCTCTCACACCGCAGCATACAAGGAAGATCTTACAACCGAGAGGAACGAGCTGCATGAGGCTCGACTAAGATCAATGATCATCTTGATGATCCGTCAACCTCTTACAAAAAGTCGGAAATGTCGGTACTCATCCCAACCCCATACGCAATTGATGATGCCAAAAAGGGGGAAGGAAAAGAGAAGGAAAGAAAAGAGGAGAGTACAGGAAAGAAGAGTGCGAGAAGGCGACCCCCACCAAACCCGAAAAATCTAAGGGTACAAAGCAACTCGGAAGAAGACTCGGACTCGGGCCCGAAATGGGTGAGGCCTAGGGTGTCCCAGTGCGAGCACAGTGAGACCGGCCCCAGTGGCTCGAGAACCCAAGTTGCTCATGCGACTCGAGACTCCCGGTGATATCATTAAGGAAGTCGCGAGTATGCTTGAGGAGGCTCGAAGATTCGGATGAAGAGGAAACACCTCTCCCTCCACCTGTTCGGGGCAAAGGCAAAAAGATCTTGAAACTCCCGACCCCTCCAGCCAAAGAAAACAAAACGATACATCTCGGTGAAGAGGAGGCTCGGATTGCCGCGATGAAA